>SNQJ01S0067011.1:39911-64172 GCA_010110895.2 Picea sitchensis | reverse complement strand
TCCATTGTACAAGTTCATGAATGATGGTCTGAAGCATTTATGCTTTAAATGAGTTGAATGGTAAGCTCGAAGAAGAGGAAGAGAAAGAGCGCAGTCCATAGGCATCAGAGTGGGTGTAGGAGCTGATGAAGGCCAGACAGACGAAAGTTAAAGTGTTGCAATTTTTTGTAATAGTGTTTAAGTATTATAAGTTTTTTAATGTAAGCATTAAAGGGGGGTGTTAGAGATAATGCTTCATTAATGCATTATGTTGAGTTGGAGATTGGTTTGAAGATTTGTAGGAGGATGTTGAGATATTCTCTCAACCTATCCCTCCAAGAGTGGAGTTAGTTGGATCTAAATCCAGCTTTATATATATGTATTGTGTTGTGTCTATCAAGCATAATACAATCTCTGTTTGTGTGTAATCTGCTGCTCTCTTGAATTCTGTCTATTTCCTTATAAATTCCATTGATTCGACAAAGTGATGATGATGTTCATACACAAAGACATGTTTTAGAATTTTAGATTGAAGTCCTATCTTGAAATCTGGTCAAAATATGGTTGACACTTCATCCTTAATCCCAGCCCACTCAACCCTTTAACAATAAAGATATTGCCAATTTTCTATAATTGACATTATATATCTTTCTTTGATTACACCTACAAGCCTTTTGGAGAACAACACAAATAGTTTAGAATGGGTCCAAATTAAGAATGGAACTTACAAAACACCCTTGGAAAATGCCCACGGGAACTAACTTAGAGAAACAAGAGGAAACCTGGATGTCATTTCATTCACAAAATTCTTCATGAAAGGAGTTTATGCAAGGTTTGCTGAAAAACTGTTCTTTCCATGGGAATTCAATCCTAAAAGTTAAAACAGTTAAACAAATTGGCCTACCTGTTGAGACTACAAAGTGAATTGACTGAAAATTGAAACTAAAGATATTTTCATAATGAATAACAATATTTTCTGATATTTATACAAGTCTTCTTCATTTTTAACAGTGTTATAATACTATTTTATGATATTTTATTGAAAGGATGATTAAAGTGTTCACTTAAAAGGCATTGGACTAAAACATTTTACACAATTCAAACCAAAAACTATGATAAGAAAATAAAAACATTTTACACAGTTCAAACAAAAAACTATGATAAAAAGATTAAAATATTCACATGAGAGAGAAAGATATTCATACACCGTAGAAACATGAGAGAGAAAAATATTCATACACCGTAGAAATAATACTGGAAGGAAATAACATTGACCCAACACTGCCAAATTGATAATTGAAACAATTACCTTAAAAAAAAATTGGAGTTCTGAAATACAACCAAAAAAAATAAAAATAAAAAAGACAATTATATTTTAGAAGGGAAAATTATAAAAAGTAAATCGATGAGCAGACCAAAAAACAGTAAAATACTAAAAAAAAAAACAAACACATATAACTATGAATTTTGGACAACAAATTCAAAGCTTAAGATTATACCATGGGTGCACACATGTAAATAATATGGAAGTAGTTGAACTGGTAAAGATTTCACAGTAGAATTCTATTTTCAAAATATTTGTTTTTCACTTAATGTTGGATTATAAGTAATTTCATCCTATCTAACAAATTCTATTTCCTTTACTTTTCCTAAATAATTTGTTTCCTCGAAGTGAAGAATTTTATTACTTATTATTGGGCCACCAACGTTGGTGAGTCACACGGAAACCAAACCTCCAAGAAAGAAAACATGACAGCACTAGTTTTCTATTTCCTTTACTTTTCCTAAATAATTTGTTTCCTAGAAGTGGGGCCACCAATGTTGGTGAGTCACAGGGAGACCAAACCTCCAAGAAAGAAAACATGACAGCACTAGTTTTGCAAGAATTATTTAGAGAAATTCTTTTTTGTTTGCATAGTCCCAAAACAATTCAGGAGTTGATCGTGGAGATCAACAACTAGATAAATTTTTCATGAAGTTGATAATTCATGTCTTTGAGGAGCTATTCTTGGTTTCTTCATATTTGCCTCTTAGTAATTTCTTGAATGGAATAGAGATGCAATGAGCTAATGGTGACTGGGACAACTGCATATAGGGTAAACCTTGATTGTTTTGACATAGTTTGGAATGTTCTATCACACTGTCATCTGGCATGGAAAGTCAAAGTACTAATGGTGGTACGTGATTGGATGAAAGGAAGAATGAACAAGACCTTCGGTGAAGCTGCAACTATTGTAAGAGCAGTAGGGTATTTTGGGGAGATATTAGGTCAAAATCATTGAAGGTCATGGTGAGATGCCTATTTTCATCTGAGAAATATATACATGCTTTATTAAATGTGGTAAACAAAACAATATCCATAGGTTGTGCTTCTTACATGTTGTATGTTCAAATTTTGCAGAAACCACCTATATGCTATTAGAAATTCTGCTTAGACATTTGGGTGATTCATGCCATAGCTTGTGCTCGTGTTCACACTGTACACTTTTATGTAGTATCGTATGATAGATGTCTGTGAGTATTTTGTACCTATGAAATGTCACATGCTTACATTTTGCTACTATGACGGTATGACCACATAGATAATCACTTCTTGAAATTGATGCCATTGCCTCTGGAAGAAGTTAGCATTTTACTAGCCTGTAATAGAAGCTAGAACCAACTAAATTAATAGTGAAGTACTTATTATAGAGTGTGTATTTTCAAATTAGACTTCTTGCTTCATGAGGCTGGTTTGTGTGTATTTGAAGTAAGATGTCCTTATACAAACTATTGACATTTTGTGTACCTGATAAAACAGTTTGAGAACCTTTATTTTACTATTTCCCAAGATTCGTTTATTGGTTTCCTGCAATCATTCTAAGCAATATTATCTGCATGGTGAGCATTGAGAACTCATGCAGTAGTAACTTTTGGGATGTATGATGTCAAATTCTAGCTTTGTTTATAATAAAACTGATAAGATAATCTTCAGTGCTTCTCTAATCCATTATCTTGGAAGGAAAATGGGCTTTGGAACAAGGGAGTGTATCCTGGAAAAACTAGGGTATAATTCTTCAACAACACCACAAAAAATATTTAATATATAGAAAAACTGCAGAAATACAAAACGTTCATTTCCAAGGTATGTATGTGTGTGTATAAGTAAATAAATTGTACAGACCATGGACACAAAGTTGAACAAAACATGTGAGTTAAGGACTTCAAAACATGGGTAAGGCAGTCAGATTGGATCCAAAGAATAGGACTCAGAAGTTGCAACAGTTCCAATCTTGCAATGATTTCAATTCTGCATGTCATAATAGCTATTGATAAAAGGTCTCTAGAAGAAGCCTAAATTTCATTAACAGATTACAAGGAAATATTCTTGTACAAAGGAATGAGAGGGAAAAAAAATCCAAGGCAAAGATGAAGATTTTACCTGAAGTAGGTAGTTTTACATCATTAAAGTAGGGTAGGTCATATGAACCAATATAAACAAAAAAGATGTTGAGAGCTCAGGCACTGGTCAGATCAGTAGGGTGAAGGCTTCTAAAATTATGGGGGTGGTGCACATTAAAATATGTAGACTCGAGACAGCAGAAGATACACTCGAATCTAACCCCCAAATAAGGAGCACCCATTTTTTTGGGTAGCCAAATACAACCTCTTCGAAGAGGAGCTGTTGCTGCTACTCTAACCTTCTAATTAAAATACATGTTTCTAATTTGTGTGGGGTTTTGTACAAGATTCATATCCCATAGCATTGCTCTTCATTTTCACTAGCAATGAAATAATTATTAGCCCACGGTATTCTATCATAGTTTTCACTAAACTCCTTATGCTTTATACCCTGGAATTTTTCTCTGGGCATTAAAGCTCTGGAATTTTAGACAACAGAAAAAATGAAGGATTAAGAACTGAGATATATGTCCTATACAGATATACCAGATGGAGACATGCTTAGCAGGATGAAATCGATATGTATTCCAGTTGGTAATATTCCATATCACTTTTGGGATTCTATTTAATTAAAAAAACTCCACCCATCATTTTTGTTTGGAAAATGCATCATATGTTTCACTGGGACAAAATATAAATGTAAATCAAGACTATTAAGTACATGCCATCCATTATGATCCCCGATTGTTCCCGCATGCAACAAATGAAAAGCGCACACACAACAAATCAAGATCAAGTCTTCATGTCTCCTCCTACTTCCAATCTAATGATAAAAATTGGATTACATGATCCACCAACTTCAGGTTTTGAGTTGGGGATTATGCATTGTTAGGGCATGATTGAAAAAACCATGTTTTTCTTGGAGGTAACCAACCCACACTTGTCCTGAAAATACACAAACAACTGTACTGATCTTTACTAGTAGTATCATTAGTTTATAATTATATAAAAACTATATCAGACATGCTCATTGCATTGCTTAGAGATCAATATGATTGTCCACTACGTCTCATATATTCACTTCTGTATAATTCTTCTCAATAGGAGTGAGTTTATAGAAGAAAGAGAAATTGTAGATAACCAGTTCTTCATATAATTTCACTGGACTCGTATTTATGGCAAGGTTGTTTTATTGTTACGATGTTCTATGGTTGGAGATGATTCTCACTTTGGTTATAACTTCTCTAATGGTTTTGGAAACAATAGGATTGAAGTTCAGGATCTGGTATTACATAGAAGGCACTCCCGTGATGTCATGAACATGTTTCAGATGCTCCCCAAAGTTATGGTTCCTCCATTCGGATAACAGACAACTATGTAACATACAACATACAACTAGTGGATGTGTATTACTACCTGTATTTTTGATGTTATGCACTAGGACTTTCTCATACAGTTCTCTGGTTCAGGAGCAAAGGAATGGGTGCCCAGAGGAATGATTTGGGCATGGATTAGGAGCAAGGGAATGGGTACGCACACAGGGAATAATGTGGGACAGTGGGGGAAGAATGAATTTGTCATTACCGGACAGAAAGATCGTGCGACTGTCGGCAAGAGGGTCGATGGGGATGTGACAGGTAATGGAAAGAGGGGGATCTGACATGATCGGCGATGGGAAATCGATCGAAAATGGGTGTCGACAAAGGTCCCTTTCATTTGGGGTTTATCCCACACCTTTTATTATTAGTAATTGGAATGATTTCTATGTAGGCACGTTCCCTTTCGTTTGGGGTTTATCCTACACCTTTTATTATTAGTAATTGGAATGATTTCTATGTAGGCACGTTTGAACAACAAAAATTGCAGAGTTTGTGTGTTTAGACAAATAGAGTCTGCGCATTGGTCATCATCCTTTAATGCTCAAATATTTTTAGGCTTATTTTAAAGACAAAATTTTTATCAACAGAACATATACATGCATAGATAGTGACTTGATAAATTAGAAAGGAAATGTAGGTTTTAATTACAATTTAGCATCATCTCATACAAAGTCTGAAAGTGTTGGGAGAAATTCAGCTTTGAAGAGTTTTAAAAAAGATCGCTTAAATACTCAGAATGGTAGAAGATGCAATAAATAATGCATATGAAAACCTTCCCCTATTGAAATAATCAAAATGGTAGTAGCTGCAATAAATAATTCATATGAAAACCTTCCTCTTCCTCCTCCTTTCTTATAGGGGTCAATTTCTCTATTCCTAACTAGGACAATTGAAAAATGATGCAACAATCTCTTCAATCCCTCACCTACAAGAGCCAATCACTAGCCTACAATCCCTTACCTACAAGAGCGAATCAATAGCCTACATTCATAATGTGACAACTGATCAATCTAGATAAAGTGTTGCAATGGTACCTATGATATCCCCCAAAAATAAAATATTTTTGGAATTTAAATTTGCTGGAAATTTATTTTCGTTTCTAGTAAATTTGAATTTGGAATTTTTTTGCCATTTATGGCAATTCCGAAGTTCGAATTTGATAATTGTGATTAATTATTATGACTATTGGGTAGATTAATGATTGGAATCAACTAACTATTTGACTATGACACTTTTATAAAAACAAAATATTTATATTAATTGCAGGAGGACAAATGGAACAACCATGTTAAAATCTATTGACCATGACTCCATGAGTGGGGAACATGTTTGACCTACCTTTGGGTTGGTTATTAAAAGTGGAAAATCATATATTTGTCCATTGGCAACCCCTGAAAATCATGGATTTAAAAATATGTAAAAATCCCCAAGGGAGGGAAAAAGACCTGGGAAAGATTGATAAATAGCATATGAAAGGAGGCAGGACGCTGCCAAGTATGCTAGGGAAAAATATTTTTGAGCTCTCGTGTTGTTATGAACACTACAGATTGAGTGTGAGACAAGAGGAGTCTGCTGAAATGAATTTTCCTTGTTTTTATGAGCACTGTCGAGTAAGTGTGAGGGAAGAGGATAACTGTTGGAATTGAAGGACATTGTTGAGGAGGAGTTTCCCAGTTAGCCCTCATGGATTCATGGTTAGGCTAGGGGGTGAACTGGGCAAGTGATTTTGCTTCCCTGTTCTATGGTTGGGAGGAACGTGGTTGTTCCCTTTGTCTTCTCACAATCGGGTTAAGATATGTTGCTCTACTCCTTTTCTGTTTGAATGATTTTATATCTGATGAAATATATTTGTTAAATTGTAACTCAAATGATCTCCATTTTTTGTTCGAATGATTTGATATCTGATGTCATATATTTATTAAATCTGAACGAATGATATAATTAGCCTTTTATTAGTTATGATAGTTAAAAGGATTTATGCATGGTTAAATTATGGGAGAAATCTCCTCTAAATTAGTTTCACTGCTATTTTCTTTTTTATTTGTTTTCTGAGTGAAACCAATGCTGAGATTGGCATATGGGGAGTGGAAGTTATGCTGAAATTTCATTATTCTAACTGTATGGATAATGTCGGGAACAACTTTCTAATTTTTGTAAATTATGCTACATTTTATTTTCCATTAAATACACTGTATAGAGACAGATCTGCAGCTGAGGTAGGAAGACCGACTATTACACAAGTTGCCCTTACAGTTTTGTGTATGCAACACGCGATTTAAAAATCCTACCAGCCCTTTGGCCTAAACAATGAAGAAAGTACAGATATATATACATATATTATTCTGGAAGAAAAACATAGATTCAGAACTTTGCTTAGACCATTATATCCAATCTAAATAATTNTGTTGCATACACAGAACTGTAAGGGAAACTGGTGTATGCAACACGCGATTTAAAAATCCTACCAGCCCTTTGGCCTAAACAATGAAGAAAGTACAGATATATATACATATATTATTCTGGAAGAAAAACATAGATTCAGAACTTTGCTTAGACCATTATATCCAATCTAAATAATTGTTATTGCAGATTTAAACCACCTTGGTAATAATTATAAGGAATGCCAAAATGAGATAAAATGATTTAGTATTTAGATCTAGCATAAGTCGATCCAAGATCTAGTGTTTGAAAAACAGGGCCTATCTTCAAAGCAATAACCGTGGTATTTAAAATTTAGGGCATAACGAGTCCGAACGCTAATCGGTTATAAAATATTTCATTGTACTCTAACGAACAGGACAATCCTAAAGAAGAAATTTTTACAAAAGTTATAATGTAACCATCGGGACCAAATCCCCAGTTACCCTTGGGAATTTTTTCCCCTTTTTCCAAACTCGATAAGAGTCTGAGGGAATCGAATTTGAATGACCCCTTTTAAATTTGGCAACTCTAATGCTCCGTAAGCACAAGAGTTCGAAGATGCTTAATCAGGACCTGTACCGAAAAATTAACTTAGACTTTTGTTTAATGGTTTAAACCTTAGAGAACAAAATGGTGTGAAAGGATGAATTCAATTGGGTTTCGGCGATTACAAACATCGAACACAAAATACAAAATACCACGCCGTTTGCAAAATCGCGAAATGCGAAGAGACTGAGGACCCAACATTTCAGGATTTCGAGATTTCAGGGTTCGATATTTCAGGGTTTACGAACCCGTGATGTACAGACAAAATGAAACAAGAAGCGTCGAATTGCAAAATGTGAAAGGACTATGGGCCCAACACTTTGGAGTTTTGGAGTTTGGGATTTCGAGGTTTCACGATTCGAGATTTTGCGACTCGAGATGCAATGTTTCTAGGCTTTCGAACTCCTGGGACATGAAATACCGAAAAGGGGCGTAACAAGTTTTGGTCCTTTTGCATGAGATCAATGGTCCTGATTCTTTCAGGATTTTTCAAATCGAGAGTTCGCGATGCATCGACTCCAAAATCCCTTGCTGCTCCAAACCCCGAACTCCGAAATAGTGAAGTTCGAAGCATTATATCAATGGCTCATATTGCTTTTCATCCAACAATCACTACTCCTCCTGGGCTTCTGAACGCTAAAGGACGATCAGTCTTAACCTTCCCATAGATCTATGAGATCCAATGGTCCATGGGATTTCAGTACTTTCCCACGAAGAAATCTCACCATTCATTCACTTCACTCAAGGATCTCTGGGCAAAATGACTTAGAGTTCTCCACCTAAACTTAACCTCTGCGAGACAATTTCGATCTCTGCCTCTCTTTGAATACTTCAAAAGTGATATCACTTCTGAGCTTTATCTCTCTGAACATCAAAGGTTCCTTCAACCTGAGTTTAGACATTGCCTATATACAAAGAGGTATGTTGGAGTAGTTTGAGAGTGAAGGGAAGTGATAGATTTATGGAAAGAATTTACCCACATAAGTTTTTCGGTTCAAAGTAATCTAGACTGGTGTAAAAATGATATTATGGATAGAAATGAATTTTACCTTCTCTTAATTTCTAAGCTTAAACAAAATTGAATTATGTCATAGGATTTTATTTTTTTTATGGTGAATTTGAGGTTTATTGAATATGGTATCAGAGAAAAAGTTACAACACTAGGCCTGAATAGGGCCACATTAATTGCTTATTATATATTCCGATTTATGAAAAAACTAATAAATGTTGTGGTTACAAATAGAAAGAATTTATATTTTTTGTTGATTATGGTAGCTCAAGAAGGTGTAGAAATTAGGATGTAAGGGAATTTGTAGTAAGGACCTTATGGAGATCCCAAACAGAACAGTGATGGAAGCTCACCCACGGAGGTGTTGGAAAAAATGAAGAATCTTATTGTTGAACTGCAGGTTTTCAAGGCCGACAATGAAAAATTGAAGAAAGCAAAGCAGGAACAACAAGAGATAAATGAAGTCCTATTGCGTAGTATAGTAACCAAGAAAATCCCAAAAGATGATAACCATGATGAGGAGGTTAGCAAAAGGGCCTCCAAGAATTCTGGTGTGGAAACAGAGAAAGGAGACAGTTCATCTCAAGGGACACCTTCAGCAGAGGAAAAAACTATATTAGACAGAAAAAGAAAACAAGTAGACCACCTTGAAGGAGAATTTAAAAAGATTAAATGATCTACCTTTGATGGAGAATCCAGGATAGGAGAAGAAGCTGAGGCATGGTTGTTGGACATCAAAAAATACTTCTAGATCTACAACTATTCCAACAACATGAAGGTCAGAATGTCCATTTACAATCTGAAGGGGAAGGCCAACATTTGGTGGCAGGACCTGAAGTTGGCCAAGGGCCTAAAGGAGAAATAGTTGGAATGGTCCAACTTTAAGAAGTATTTCAAGAAACAATACCTCTCTAAAATCTATTATGAAAGGAAGATGAAAGAATTTTACGAGTTATGACTCAAATAGATGACAATGAAGGACCTTATAAATAAATTTTTGGAACTACTAAGGTTTGTACCGTACATTCGAGAGGATAAGGTAAAGGTCTAGTGATTCTTAAGTTGTTTACCAGAGGCCTACCGGGACAAAATTGAGTATGAAAACCCCAAATCCTTGATTGAGGTATTCAGGAAAGCACGGGTGTTCTATGAACAGTATAAACAATGGGTAGAGTTTCCCAATACCTAGAAGGATAAGAAGCAAGATCGAATGAACGAGTGGAAGAAGGGATACCAGCTAGCTCCTTATCAGAATGCAACAAAAAATTTCCCAAGGAAGGATTTTCACTCCAATCATCTGAATACGCAAGGTAGTGGTAAATCGGTAAACCTGGGAATGAAGAAGTTTGGGTACAACTCCCACGAGCCACTAAAGTGTTGGGAGTGTGGAGACCCTCATATAAGGAGGAACTATCCATGTTTAATTGCAGCCAATAGAACTATTGTTCACAATTTGCAGGAAGCCTCAATAGTGGGAGACGTGGGCAGAAGTCTGCATCGGATAAATGCATCCATAGATGGTTGAAAATATGACCACTAGTCCTCGATGGTAGAAATCGAAGGTAAAATCAATGACACTCAAATTTCTGTTTTAATTGACCCTAGAGGTACGTTAAGTTATATTACTCGCAATGTAGTAGAGTTGAATAAACTTAAGAAATTGAAGCACGTAAAATCATGGCTTGTACAACTAGCAACAGGTACTAAAAGAAAAGTAGTTGACTTTATTTTTTATCTTGAGTTCACCTTAGATGGTCAAAGGATAAGGACCAATATGAACATCCTACCACTACGATCTTATGATATAATTATCGGGATGGATTGGTTGGAACAACACAAAGCAGTACTAGACTATTATACAAAGATACTTAGCTATAAATATAATCTTGGTACTGTTAGAATAACCCAAGGCATACCAAAACTTGTATCAATCAGACAAGTTTCAGAGATGCAACTCATAAAATGTATTAGAAAGGGATGTCAAATTTACGTCATCCAAGTGACGAATCTATTATAAAAAGAAGATAAGCCCAAGTTAGAAGACTTTGTTGTCCTACATGAATTCAGAGACATATTTGTGGATGAGATACAAGAATTACCTCCTAGGAGGGAAATAGATTTTTCCATAGATTTACTACCCGGATCAGCCCCTATCTCAAAAGCACCCTACCAAATGAGTCTACCAGAACTGACAGAATTAAAAATACAATTACAGGAATTGTTAGACAAAGAGTATATCAGACTGAGTGTCTTGCCATGTGGAGCACCAGTCCTCTTTGTGAAAAATAAAGACGGTACTCTAAGACTATGTATCGATTATAGACAACTGAACAAAATGACTATTAAGAACAAATACCCTTTACCAAGACTAAATGATCTGTTCGATCAAGTGGGTGGGGCCAAGATCTTTTCAAAGTTGGATTTACGATCGAGTTGTCATCAAATTAGGATAAATGATGAGGACATAAACAAAATAGCTTTTCGGAGTAGATATGGACACTATGAATTCGTAGTAGTACCTTTCGGACTCACTAACGTGCCAACCACATTTATGTGTCTGATGAACAGTATTTTCAGTCAATACTTAGACAAGTTCGTGGTAGTATTTATTGACGATATTTTGGTCTATTAAAAAAAGGAGGAAGAACATGATGAATACTTAAGGATAGTTCTACAAATGTTGAGAAAACACAAACTGTATGCCAAATTTGACATGTGTGACTTTTAGAACAGGGCAACCAAACTATGCCGCTATATAATCATCTTTTGCATCAAGGTTATTTAGATTCACTAAGTTGCAAGGGTTATTTCCCCAATGGATATAAAATACTTTGGACTCCATTCATGTTAGATAAGGGAAACAACTTTTCCAACTGCTATTAAACCTGTGATTGTATTGATCCCAGCATAATCATGAAGGTATTTCAACTCAACATTAAGAGTTTCACTATAGCCACATGTTTTTTCTACAGATAAAATCCATTGACATTTTGAGTCTGCATTGTCAATGGATTGTCCTTTATTTATAAATTCTTGGACTACACCTCTCCTAGGAGCTCCCCGAACCATGTTACAATCATTGGCACAACACTTAAAACAATTTAATTCCTAATGTAATTCCTTGATGGATGCATCTTTTAAGTTCTCTAAGGATTGAAAATAAAGAGATATTACAGATTGGAAGGTCTAATTCACTAAACACAACTTGAATTCTAATTCTTTTTGAACTGAAGGTGTTCTATGGTTTGACATAAATTTGTCAACTCCAAACAAGATTCAACATAGCTAATGAACTTAATACATCATGGTATTTTAGTAAATATGAGATATTCTTAAGAAAATTGTGTTGATTTCAAATCATGTTGCTTGAGGATTAAGACTGTGGAATTCCATTACAGTAGTCTCTGGATAGTTTCTTGGCATCTCCACACATTATGTTGGAAGCATTTTTTGAATGGTTTATACTTGCAAAAATATTTTTCAACATGCTTAATGATACATGATGAAAGATTTCTATGAGAATAGACTCTAGATTTCAATGATTTCTTGTATTGGCCTAAAGATTCATGGTTAAATCGTAAAACTTCACTAAAATCCTAATATGGATTTATCAACAGATGCATAAATAAATTCACAATGATGCCGGTGTAATCTAGAAGTAAGGACTTGTTCATACATTGGTGGTTAAATCTGTTAATTTTTTATCCACACAAAAAGTGTTATTTGAAACATTAGACACTTAACCGGGCCTTACATATAACACATCTAAATCTATTGAGATATCTAGTTTGAGCATGGTCACATAACAACGCTTTGGCATTGTTACTTTCTTATGTTGATGGATGATTTCCAAGTTTGATTATGCACTTTGAAATTCTTGGGTTCATATGTTTTAAAATTTCTTGATCAGTAATTATGAGGTCACACACTTGGTATATACCTAATGAGATCAATTTGCAAAATGTTAGGATTTGGGCATAAAAATATGGTCAGAAGTTTGATAGTTATGACTCTTGACTCTTTATTATAGCTTATTTTGTAAATAATGAAGTTATGAACATTATATGACAATTTACCTTTGAAGTTTGAAATTTGAACAATTGATTGAATCTTACAACTCCTTCATAATGAATATGATGCTCTAGAGTCTTTTTCATTTTGTGGTTGATGTTGTCTATTAGTATGTTACAATCTATTGATGACAAATGTTCATGATTTATGTTATATGTGTACTAAATGGTTGATTATTTAATGATCATCACTAATCAATTAGTTAAATGATGCTATATCTATGTTTTCATGTTTTTTGCAATTGATTCTAAGGCCTCTAGAGTGACAATACATGGTGAGACACTTGTTCCATAGCTCTTTCCCAATAATGGAAAACACTTGTTCCCATTCCGATTTATCCCTTCACTCATATAACTTGGGAAAATTTCAATCCTTAGGGCAACCAATCTTGAAGCTAGATGTTCAATAACCAAAGCACGATTTTTCTGAATATCAGACAGATTGAAATCACTCGGATCGTCTTCGTTATGAAGTAGAGGAAATTCCTTCTAGGTCTTTGGATGCTTTGAAACATTCCTCCCAAAGGTGGAAACCTTGTTGATATTCCAACGACAAGCTTTTCTTCCTTGAATGTACTTGAATCCTCTCGAAATAAGATTTAGAGATTCCATGCACAATTTTGTTGGATGGAAACATGAATATCTCCATCTTCACACTCAACCCCGTCTTCACACTCAATGAGAACATAAGTAGGTGCACGTCACTCAACTGGTAGATATTCTTGGCATCTTTCATGTGCATGGAATCTATCAATTGCAACCCAAAGCATTCCGTGATTATAGACAACATAGTCTAATGTTCTAGAGAGCTAGTAGTGTTTCTAGCAATCAACATAGTGGAGTCTGAATATCTTTAAAAAGTGCCACTTTGGAGAAGAGATCCTAGTTTGACAAATCAAAACAGTGGAAAACCATCTCAACCATAGTTTTTTTTTTAATCAATTATTTCCTCCACTTGTACAATTAACTCTTGTAATTGTTTCTCGTGTCCTCTATGTTCAGATCCTTGTTTGACCGAAAGGGTCAGAATTCTACCTAGTTTTGTGAATTCCACCTAGTTTTGTCACTATCTCTTACAGAAAACATTATTCCTCCTTAAGACATTGTTTTTCATCCAAACAAATCATCTTGGATGGTACATTGTAAATATTTCTACGGACATCATGCACTTTGAACCAAAAAGTATATGATTCTTTTTTTGTTAGCCAGGGAGAATCCAAAAAAATTAGAATCGCTTCATTGTGACCTAGTTCTTCAAGTGATTCATCTTGTTTCTTTGTATATACTGTAATGAATGTTCCTAACATAAGAAACAATGCACAAAGAACCATAATGTAAACCAAAGTCTTTAGTCTAGTTAAAAAAAATAAAAATCCAATGAAAACATTATTTCTAACATCAATGACATCTATAGTCTCTCCCTGTCTTTGATATCAATGACAACAATATTTCTAAATTTTTTATCTTCCGAATAATTTTTTTGCAGTAGATTACATTAATCCTCGTATTCATCATGTATTAGCATATTGCTGGAAAATCAAGTGAGTGCAGGTTAAAAAATATTTATTTTCTCTTTGTGAGCGTGCATAAAACAATCCCATATCTTCCTGTCTTGAACTGATTTTTGCACAACAACTCATGATAATTATTCATGATTCAAGTTCTCTGCACTAGAAAGTCGGCTCACATTTTCTTGAAAATATTTAGGCACATCATTGCAAAATTTGTTCTGTAAGATATCTTCTTAAAGATAAAAAACAAAATCTTCCTCACAATCTCTGTTGAAACAACTCACCATGGACTTTCAACATTTTAAATTCTCTTGGAATGGTGTTTTTGTTCTATTTTTCTATTTTTCCCTATTTTATGTTGTATACATACTCATTCTCGTGGGAACTTTATACATACTCATTCTTGTGAGAATGTGATTTCGTTCATTTTTCCTTCACGGTCCGTTCCCATTACACTCGTGTGGGCTTTTCTACATTTTTACTATGTTATAAAAGTGATTTCCAATGATGTCTGAGCTTCCCCAGAAATTTTCTAACTACCATAGATTTGCGTGGTGATAACTGTTAAATATTGATCAAATCTCCATGAATAGAACTTTGTATGACATGACATTAATTCGAAAGTGTACCTGCCTAGTTAAATATCTTTCCTTTGGTATCCTTACTTTGACTGCATTTAATGTTGAGCCATAAAAATAGGAAATGGATTGTTAGTTTTCAAATTTAGTATATTTGATTAAATATTCCCTATGATATCAAAGTGACATGTTCTTTGGCCCAACTTAGGTTGAATCTCTAAGAGTGATTTTGATGTAGTTTGTTTATTTTTCTTTCGATATTTCTTGGTCTTATATTATTTGGTTTCCCATAAAGTAAGCCTTGCAGTTTGACATTTAGTCTATTGACTATATGAAGCCTTGCAGTTTGAAATTTTTCCAGCTCTCACATTTTTTTTCTTTCATGGATCAAAAAGATCTTATGAGGAGGGCTTCATGCAGAATATGTGAGGCGAGTTTCAACACCTCAATAAATGGTCGGTGCAATTTTTTGTGTTTTCCTAAGGTTATTTTTATGTAGTATTATTTTTCACAAGTGACTTTTCTACTTTTGAGCCCTTACTGAACATAATATCCTCTCTTGGATTAATTGGAATTGATAGCATTGAGAGAGCCCATTGACGTGTAAGCTTTTTGAACCATATATTTTAGTGTTTGGGTTTTGGCACATGCCGTTTTTTAGTAGTGTAGTTAGATCAACTAAATAGTTGATATTTATAGAGGTTTGAATTATTAAACAAAGTTCATCCTTATTGAATTGGAGGAGAGGGATTTAATATGCAATGGAGTAATAAATAGATCTATGGATGACTTAGCCATTTGTATTTATGAAAATGTTTGCAGGTATTATGAATGGATTGATGAATGTGAGCATGTAAATAATTTTGGCTAAATGGATGCATCTGTAGACTTAGATAACATATTGCATATATCTTGAATATAGTAATTCAATATATAGATGTTTATTTTCCTAAGATTCTATTTGAAACCTATGAGAGCGTGTGCAGTTTGGATGTGCACCTTCCTCATAATGTGCAATACAGGAAGCCATTTGAATAAATTCACAATATTCTGCTTTGGCCTGTCATGTTCTTTGACCATGTTTGAAAAATGACTCTGATGTTCAGTCACTTAATATATCTACTACACGATTAACTGTGTATATGACAGTTAACATTTCTTGTTATTTGAAATTGTATGGATTATTTGGGTATATAACAATAACATTGGTTGTTATTTGAAACTAAACTTGGAATATATGTGTTGTATATCTGCAGGTCAAATCTGCTATAGTTGTTGAAGTATTTAAATTTGTATTTTTTCGCTCCTTGTTCTGACCGAGTATTGGGATATTGAATTTTACATGGTTTGACATTTTCAAATGTATTGGCATGAGAGATTATGAGCTTTATATCTGGAGTCCAAATCTGTTATGGTTGTTTCGAATTGCTACAATTTGCATTCTATGAATTTTCTCTTCTCCTCAATGTATATGTACAGAACACTTGCATGCTATGTGTGAAGTTGTTGTGCTAGCCAAAGGATACAAAGAAATACCTGCAATGACTTCAAGTTGTATTATTGATGATATAATTGTCTGCTAAATGTCAAACAAATTGTAAGAGGTTTCAATGAAGGCTCTGGAATTTCTTTTGCTAGGCTATCTCATTCGTATATAGGATCTTGTATTGGATGGCACTTATTTCGACATACCCAAGAAACTATAGAATTATTTTGATCCTTTCTAAAAATAGGGACTTACTCTCTAGTATATTTTTGTAGTCTTATTATGCATGATTTCACTTGAGCTTTTGGACTTTAGCTCAACAATTGCGAGTTCGTGCGATAACACACCTGAGACATATCCTAGTGATCCTAAACCTCATTAGACAAGACCCCCTTTACCATTGGAAGTTACTCCTCAACCAACCTTGCCTAAGATCGATGATATAGATTTAAATATTGATATGGCTAGTATCTCAGCAAAGGTTAATGTAACTGTTCCTCTTAGTATTGATATTGTATTGTTTTTTTAAATACCTTCAACACAGTCGTTATTGCGACGTCTGGGAGTGTCTCTCCCATAGAAGCCACGTTGGAGATAATACCTTTTAACTTCGCTCTTTCCACGTCCAAGACTTTTCTCTTGCCACCTACAAGACGTCTCTCTTACCACCTCCAAGATGTCGATCTTGCCACCTCCAAGAGTGTCGTTCCCATAACAGCCACATCAGAGATGATACTTGTTAACATCTCTCTTGCCACAACCAAGACGTCGCTCTTTCCACCTCCAAGACATCACTCCTTCCACTTCCAAGACGTCTCTCTTTCCATGTTCAGGACATCTCTCTTGCCATGTCTAGGACGTTTCTCTTGCCACGTTCAGGACGTCTCTCTTGCCACATCTAGGACGTTGCTCTTGCCACATCCAAGATGTCTCTCTTTCCATGTCTAGGAGGTCACTCTTTCCATGTCTAGGATGTCTCTCTTGCCACCTCCAAGACGTTGGTCTTACGACGAAATCTATGTCATTGAAAAATAGATGTCATGTGAAGTGACGTTTGAGGGGGTTCGTTGTTTGTCATTCTCCCGACAATATTTTGTTGGAATTTGAGCCAAATGTAATAGTGACACTTCACACCAAAAGAGACTAGATAGGTAATATTTTGATAGTTTGTCACTATGCTGATGACATGATTTATATAGTAAAATTGTTGTTGAATGAACTCAAAGAAATGATGCAAAGTGAATTTTAAATGACTAATCTTGGTCTCATGAAATATATTCTTGGAATTGAAGTTGAGCAATTTGAAAAGGGAATTTTTATGTGTCAGTGAAAATATGCCACATATATTTTGAAAAGGTTCAAAATGAACAAATGCAAGTTGGTAGATACACCAATTGCAACAAGTACAAAATTAAGTAAACAAGATGAAGGAACACAAATTGATTATACTCTCTATAAAAGGATTATAGGAAGCCTCATGTATCCCACATATTATGTATGAATTAAGTTGAATTTCCATATTTATGGAGAATCCCAAAATCTCTCATCAGAAAGTTGGAAAAATAATTTTGAGGTATATTGCAGGCATAACACATTATGGAATTTCGTATTCTACTTCAGAAGATGATTCAATTGTTCGATATACAAATAGTGGTTTTTCATGTAGAGTTGATGATAGAAAAAGTAATTCGGGGTATGGATTTATGTTTGGTAGCATGTGGTACAAAATTTAGCAACATTTCATGCAATTTGGTTGAGAAGGGTTGTTAGTGATATTGCACATGGATAAAATGAACCCACTCCTATATTTTGTGATAACAGTTCAACAATCACATTATCTAAGAATCATGTGTTTAATCGAAAGAGTAAACACATAGACAGTCACTATGATTTCATCCACGACCTTGTCAATGATGGTAGCATTATGTTACATTTTTTTGGTTCAAAAGAACAAATTAGCAGATATATTCACTAAGCCATTGGGAAGAAATACTTTTGAATTTCAGAGACAACACTTAGGCATAGTTTGTATTGATTTTTGTAATGGGTGAAATTTAAATTAAGGGGTTTGTTAAATGGAGTAATTCCTCCATTACTTCTTTAACAAAATCTCATATAGGATAGGCATCTTAAATGCACATACAAGATATGTAATATTACATTTATTAGGTAGGTGAAGGAAATTACAAACAAACATATCAATCTTGAATAAACCGTGAGAAAATATGATCATCACAATTCATTATTGAAAAGAAAACTATGTTACATTTATAGTTGCATAGCTCATCAATAAAATAGTAACCGAATCCTACAAGTATGGATCTAGAATCACTTATGATCGAAAATCAAACTTTAGTAAAACAAACTATCTAACAAAGATTTAACAACATAGAAATTTCGACATTATTCTAACATCCCCCTTTAATGGAGAAACGAATTTTCTACAACACCTAACTTTCTTATAAAATCCTGAAACTTGAGTTTACCAAGAGGTTTGGTAAATATATCAGCCACATCATCATTGGTATTACAAAATATCAAACCAATTTCATTTTATTCAATCTTCTCTCTCACAAAGTGATGTTGTAGCTCAATGTGTTTTGATCTTGCATGATATATTGGATTGTGTGACAATTTGAAAACACTTTGATTTTCACAGTTGATGCATATTGGATGATTTTTCTCCTCTTCGACATCTGCAAGAATTCTCCGCAACCAAACAACTTTACATGTAGCACTGGTCAAGGCTTTATACTCAAATTGTGTTGAAGACAAAGAAATCATAGGATGCTTCTTGCTACTCCATGGTATATCTTCTATCATTAGTATTTCCTTCCCAATTTGAATCGGAAAAACTTGTTAGATCAACATCAAATTCATGAGAATACATAATACCAAAATATATTGTTCCTTTCAAGTATAAGAGTGCTTTCTTTTCTATTTCTAGTGACACTCAAAAGGCTTATCCATGAACTAACTAAGGATGCTAATTGAGTATGCAATGGTTGGTCTCGTAGTGGTAAGGTAGTTCAAAATTCCCACCAACTAACGATATAAGGTACCATCTGCCACTTTAATTGCATCTTCACTATATAAATTTGCATTCTATTCTAAGGGAGTTGACATAGCTTTACATTTAGTCATATTGAAATTACTAAGAATTTATTTTTTGTACTTACTTTGAGAGATCAATGTTTTACAAACCTCAATTCCTAAACAACAATGCAATTCGCCAAGATATTTCATTTCAAATTCTTGAGACAAATGAATTTTAGTCTCTTCAACTAACTTGCATGAACTACCTGTGATAATGATATCATTGACATATAAATATATTAAAGAAACATTTCCTTCTTCATCTTTTTTAGCATACATGTTAGGATCATTTTTTCTATTCACAAACTCATTATGACAAAAGAAGGTATCTATATTTACATATCATGATCTTGATTCAATATTTCCTTAACCTACATACTAGATGCGTCTCTCCATGCTCGACAAACCCTTTAGGTTGAACAAAATAAACCTCTTCTTTTAAATCACCATTTAAAAAACTAGATTTGACATCTAAGTGATGTATTTTCCAATTATGTTTTGTAGCTAAGGCAATGAGTACTCTAATTGTATTCAATTTAGCTACTAGTGCAAACGTATCTACGTAATCAATTCCCTCCTTTTGTGAATATCCTTTTGCAACTAATTTTGCCTTATATTTATCAATGTTACCATCTTCTTTAAATTTAGATTTATAAAACAATTTTCTTCCAATAGGGACATTGTTTTCACACAGTTCAACTAATTCCCATGTTTGATTTTTTGTAAGGGAGTCATATTCATCATTCATAGAATTTCTCCATTCTTCATGTTCTTTAGCTTGATCATAGTTTACAAGTTCGACAACATCCACTACATGAGACATCAATGCATAAATTTTATACCTTATAAGAGGTTGATTTTGTCGTGATGACCTCCTTGGTCCTTAACTTCTTTCATCTCGTCTCGTGCTCTCTGGCAACTCTTCTCCACTTAATGTATAGTGACTTCTTGAAATGTCTATACTAATTTCATTATGTTCTTGAACATGTACCTCTTTAACCATTGCATCTATTTTGACATGTTCATCACTATCATTATGACAAGCAGGTGCATCATTCATTGTATCAAATCTATCATTCTCATGAAACACTACATCTCTACTTGCAAAAAAATTATGTGAACTAGGATCAAACAATTTGTATGTCTTTTTATCAATACAATATCCAATAAAAACACACTTGATTTACTTTGCATCAAGTTTTCTTTTCTTATCCTTTGGAATATGTACAAATCCAGTGGATCAAAATACTCTTAAATGAATGACATCAGGTTTATAACCATAAAGAATCTCAAAAGGAGTTTGGAAATCTAATTTCTTAGTTGGAATTCAATTCTTTGAATAAATAGTAATATTAACGATTTCTTCCCCAAAACCATTAGAAATGTTTTTACCTTGAAGCATACTGCAAGCACACTCCACCACCAGTGTTTTGATCCTTCTCTCAACACCACTATTTTGATCAGGTGTATGAGGTACTTCCCATGAAATTTACAATAACTTTTAAATTCAGATGTATATTCACCACCCTATCACAACTGAGAACTTTAATACATTTTATTTTATGTTTTTAGTCACAGTTTTGAATTCTTTAAAGTACTCAAGTACGTCATTTTTTCTCCTTATGAAATAGACCCATGTATATCTAAATATATCATCAAGAAAAATAAGAAAGTAGGAAGCACCACCAAGTGACCTAGGCATAGGTGAGCATACATAAGTATGAATTAATTCGAGTATGTATGTTTGTCTTTTCTCTATATGTATGGGAAACTTGTATCCATGTTTCTTACCAAGTGCACATGATTCACATGGAAAACAATCATTCTTCATAACATTAAGATCTTCTACCATTATTTTTCTTTGCAACAACATCAAATCATTGCAATTTAGGTTCCCATACCCGTGGTGCCACAACTCTTATGTTGACATTGTTGTCAATGTTAATGCAACATGACAATTCATTGTCACATCCAACTTATACAATAGACCAACCCGAAACAATTCTTACTACACACCTCAACTTACCAGATTCCATTATCAGATTACAGTGATAGTTGAAATGGATATTAAATACTTTTTAATACCAAGAACATACATCACATCATGAATCTATCTCAATTTTTCATTAGGTAAGTTCACACTTATTACTCCATAGCCTTGGACTTTATGTGTTTTGTTATCTCCTAAGTAAATGTGTGTGCCATCAATTTTCTCATAATATTCATCATACCATTATTTATTACAGGTCATATCCGATGATGCACGGGAATATATGAATGTAGCTTCATAAATAAACAACTTAAGATTTTGAAATCCATCATTGAGTGAAGTGTCTTTATGCACAAAATTTCAATTATGCATTTTATATCTCTCATTTGATTCATGACTCTTTCTTCTATAACAATCTTTAGCAAGATCTAGGTTTTCCACAATATTCACATTCAATATTTCTCTTAACAAAGAATCATGATGTGTCATACCTTTCTTCTTTGCCTGAAACTGACCTCTATTCTTGTCCCATGGTTTACCTCGTTATGATATTTTACCTCTTTCAATAAAAGTCAAATTTGAGCCACTTGAGTCCAGATCATAACTCTTCATTCTCTCTTCCTCTTGAAGAAGGATACCAACCAATTCATCAAAAGTAGGGCCTCTTTCAATAAAAGTCAAATTTGAGCCACTTGATTCCAGATCATAACTCTTCATTCTCTCTTCCTCCTGAAGAAGGATACCAACCAATTCATCAAAAGTAGGGGGCTTTGTCTAGCTGAGAGTACTGAAATAAAGACTTTATAATCTTGCAATAAACCCTTCAAAGCAATTGTTACTAAATCACTACTAGAAACTGTTTCACCAATGTCACCCAACTTATCACTTAAATAGTTAATTTTGGATAAAAAATTACTTATGTTTTCATTGGCTTTCATTTTGATAGATAATAGCTTAGCTTTTAAAAATAAAATCTTGTTTGCATTAGAGGTTTCTTACAAACTTTTGAGAAAGTGCCACTTCTCTTTGGAAGTTTTACAATCTCTTATATGAAGAATGATGTTGTCCTTTAGAGACATACACAACACCACTTTCTCTTTTATTTGTAGTCTATCCCAATCTGGAATCCAGGTAACAACAGTGGGTTTGCGCTCATCTCCTTTAACAATCCTCCATAGACTTTATGCATTTCAAATGGTGTTCAGCTTAAACTTCCAGTTTACATAATTTTCTCCATCAAGTTTTATGTACTCATTTAAATAAAAATGAGCAAGAGGATTTGGCATCTTCTACCACAAATAATTCAATTATTATTCACCAATTTAAAGAAACAACAAAGAATTGGCTTATACCTAGCGGGCTCCTTCTCTACTGCAGACAAGATCCTCCTTAACAGTCTCTTCTTTTTTGGCAGGTTGCATGAGCTTTTTCTCCTCTGCCTTTGCAATTAAACCTCAACAAACTTAAATTCCACGAGTTCTCCTTGAGTTAAACAACCTCATATAACGAGACTCGTGGGAAAAGTCCTCACAATCAATGAGATATATAGTGCACACACACGTGACTTTGAGATATATCAATGGATAGGCTAATGAAGAGTTATTGATCTAAGAGTGATTTTTATAACTTCAATCAGTGCATGAAAAAATGATTCAACCAACGATGTTCGCAACCATCGATGTTGACTCTTCATTCCCTATTATTCTCTTTGAATAATCTAATTTCAAAAAAACACTCGTAGGATGTTATAGGGAGCTTCTTGAGAGCTATAAATCATAAAATCTTGATGCACCACAACTAGCTATAGCACCAATAGGTGATATGTATCTCTCTGAATAGATTTGATTATTGTTGTAATTTGCAAGTGCGAAAACACAAATTACCAAAAGACAATCAATACAAATGCAAGCAAAGAACACAGCAATTTACGTGGTTCACCCAAATGTTGGGCTACGTCCACCAAGCATAGGTATCGGTCATCTTATTATTCAGCTAATGGAGATTACAGTCAGGTCTCACTCTCTTACCCTCACAGCCTCTATGGGGATACAAATTTATAGAAATATACACATTAATTGTAATCTCATCCATATTCTAACTTAGGCGCATTGGTTACAACCAACCCCGGTTTATAGGATCTGAAATCCTATTCATGGACGAATTGTTGTCACCATTTCCAAAAATCTCCACCTTGACAACAATTAACCTGATACCTTGCTCCTGCTTCTGTTCATCACCTTTTCTGCAAGCCAAGAGAAGCCAAGCACCATTGTAGCTTCTCTAACAGTACTGGTTTTGTGAACATGTCTGCACAGTTCTCTTTTGTATGCACTTTTTCAAGAGAGAATCCACCTTCGTCGATGACATGTCTTACAAAATGGTACTTGATAGGTATATGTTTTGTTTTACTGTGATAGGATGGATTCTTAGATAAGTGAATAGCACTCTCACTATCACAAAGTAACTTTACTTTTTCCTGTATCCTTCCAAACTCACCAAACAAACCTTTCAACCAAACTGCCTCTTTGCAAGCATGTGAAGCAGCTACATATTCTTCTTCTGTAGTGGATAAAGAAAAAATGTTTTGTAGCTTTGACATCCAACTAATAGCTCCACCTACAAGAGTAAATACATACCCTCAAGTCGACCTTCTCTTGTCGAGATCACCTGCAAAATCAGAATCAACATATCCATAGACTAACTCACGACCAATGTTATAGGTGATACAGTAATCACTTGTGCCCCTCAGATACCGAAGCACCCATTTCACTTCTGCCCAATGCTCTTTACCTGAATTTGCCATAAACCTTCTGAA
>SNQJ01S0067011.1:8705-37877 GCA_010110895.2 Picea sitchensis | reverse complement strand
AATGTAAGCTTATAGTTTTAAGAAAATTTCATAGGAATGTTTTATAAAAAGGGGGAAGCGCTACTTTGGAGGAGATAAGGGTGCGCTGCCTCAAAAGGAGATGAGAGGGCTGGCGCTCCCTTTAGAACGCTCGCTCCCTTCGGGCGCTCCCTCTCAATAAACCGCTAATTTGGAGGAGATAAGGGTGGGCTGCCTCAAAAGGAGATGAGAGGGCTCGTGCTCCCTTTAGTCGGTAAGGTGAACGCTCACTTCTTTCGGGCACTCCCTCTCAATAAACCGTTAATTTCATTAAACAGAGTGCCAAAAAGGATAGCCATGCCAAAAAACGAATTTCAACAGTGATTTAACGCGGCCTCTTCCCGGCTTTGACTTTTTTCAGTCTGCCCCCTCGTCAATTCTGATACCACGTGTTGTAATTTGTAAAATTCTGATACCACTTGTTGTAATTTGTAAGTGTGGAAATACAAATTATCAAAAGACAATCAATATAAATGTAAGCAAAGAACACAGCAATTTACGTGGTTCACCCAAATGTTGGGCTAAGTTCATCAAGCATAGGTATCGGTCATCTTATTATTCAGCTAATGGAGTTTACAATCGGGTCTCACTCTCTTACCCTCACAGCCTCTACGGGCATACAAATTTATAGAAATATACACATCAATTGTAATCTCATCCATATTCTAACTTAAGAGCATTGGTTACAACCAACCCCAATTTATAGGATCTGAAATCCCTATTCATGGACGAATTGTTGTCACCGTTTCCAACAATTAGCAGTGATCAGCAGTGATTGGTGATCGGTGCACACAGGTAAGTGTTGTCGTGCGTCCGTGCTCCACAGTGTATGCCAAAACCTAATCATCAATTCAGAAAGTGCAGATAGGAGCGAACACAGACAACAACGATGGACAACTGCTCCATGCAGCACTCCACGCTATCAGCGAACACAGACAACAGCGATGGCCAACTGCTCCTGTAGCAGTCGACGCCAACAGCGGTGGTATGTCTCTGATACCAAATTATAAACAGAGATATCAATATTCAAGAAACCATGAGCAAATATGCTCATCACAATTCATTATTGAATATGTTACATTTATAGTTGTAGGGATCAGAAAATGTTACATTTATAATTGTAGAGCTCACCAATAAGGAAGCGAATCCTACAAGTATGGATTTAAAATCACTTATTATCTAAAATTAAATTCCAGTAAAACAAATTCATGAACAAAGCTCTAACAACATAGAAGTCTAGACATTATTGTAATAAAGGATGGAGTGTTCTAGAGAACTATACCATAGTGTGTATTTTATATTTTTATGTGAATGTGAAGAAGAGGTTAACAGCTTCATAGTTTCTTTTTATATGCATGCTCTGTTAAATGAATGGTTGCCTCTCCTTGAGCTTGAACATGTAGAATAATTAAGAAATTCAAAAAATTCAAATAAGTATCTAATTTATTCTGAAAACCCTAAAACGCATTTTACTCCGCTACAAATAGAGGCTAGCAGTGAGGAATTAAGGTTATTTTAGACGCATATAAGGGTTTTGGCTTCCCTATCTGCTTGCGCCCATATACAAGTAAAGAGCTTCACTCCTCGTACTTTGAATGAACTCAGTCATAAGGATTTACTTCAAAGAATATTAATAGACAAATTTATGAGCCTCATTTATGATGATTAAGGTCGTAATCCATTATTTCCGTTACCTCTAATTAGCTGCTCCCTAGCATGTATGGCGCTTCTGAAAAGAAAAGTCAGTAGATTCATAACATGGTTCATTCTTACTTTTATTTGCACTGTAAATAACACTTGAAAACAAATTTTGAAGGATTTTTGAGGTTTGAAAACAAATTTTGAAGGATTTTCGAGGTTTTGAATATAATAATTGTCCATTTTTAATTTTATAAATGTTATAAAAATTTGAAAAATTTGACAATCCAAATAACCAATCGCACTGACAATTTTTAATCGAATTCCAACACTGGTTTTATCTATGTAATTAAAACTTTTGTAATACGCAGCAGCCTGATTTTAGCTCTTTAAAAGATCGAACTAACGCAATCCATCATATCTTTGTTTATTATGTCACAGCTTTGACAATACCTGTAATTGTCGCGTAACAGTTTTTTGATTCTGTGATATATGTCCACTCAGCGCAGAAGCCAACTCTGAATTGGACAATAACATTACAGATATGTCCCTCATAGTAAGAACTATGAGCTTTGGATGTAATAAAGCCTTATAAAGCACTGTAGTACACAAGCGAACGGACGAATATTTGACGAGCCTTCTCACGTTATCTCGAGGAAGATCACTATCTAGATAATATTGTAAATGAAGCGAGAACCGTTACATGGTGTAACGGGCAGGGATTTTTGTTTTATAATGTTGTTAATATGATAGAATTTTTGGAGGTATAGTTTTTATAATAATTAAATTGTTTATAAAAATATTGAATCAACAATTTAAATAAATATAAATAAAGATTGATTGATATCCATAATTCTGAATCAATATAAATCTCATTTTGAATAAATTGAATCTCTAATCTACTGTTATCACCCAACAAAATTTCAAGGATAGATTGAAACTCCAATCTCATGTATCACCCAATTAAATTTGAAGAAAAGAAAAACGCTTCATTATTAAACAACTCCCTTTATCCACACGTGAAAGCATGTGAAGTTAGAGGAAAATTTGATACAGACGTACCCTTGGCCAAAAGTGAAAGCATGTGGCCTTATTCGTAGCAATAGACAAAGCCACGTTCGATGCAGCTTGTTCCTCCTGGCATTTATTTATAAGGCAGAAACTTGTCAAACATTCCAAATTATTCCAAATTATAGGTTCTCTCAGAAATTGTAAAATATATATTTTCAATTAGGCCACAACTGTCTGTGTGCAACCAACTTTATTGATGGATGTAGCATGCCGTCTTCATTTTGAGTCGATTCGGTGCAGCTTGCAGGCTTTTCTACTCATCCCAAATGCCTCTACCTTTCCATGACGTTACTATTCACAACAATCTGGTTACAGAAATGCAAACACTCAATCGAAGTAAAATATATAAGTAGCCATAATCAGACATTGGAGTAAGAAACCCATATAATATTCAACAGACCCAGCAGTGGCCTACGCAGATCTATTACAGTGCATGATAGTTATTTTCAAAGATCCTTGATGAAATGACTGTATATCAAGCCTATAATGTTGCTATCATATTATTGGCAAACTTGTCATACAAACCAAACCAATAGACAAACCTAAATTTCTCTCACGGCATCGGCTCGACTACAGTGGAACACTTTATAAAATCTTTCCTAAATCTCTATAAATCAGCAGCCATAAGAAGGAGCCCTATATGTGGTGGTCATCATTCCGCTCTACTGCCAGTGCCAATATCCTCTTAGAGCAATGTATTTGTTTCCTCGGCTGGCTCCAATATCCTCTTAGAGCAATGTATTTGTTTCCTCGGCTGGCTCATACTGCATAGAAGGAACGCAGAAACCAAATCCTGAGGAACAAAGAAGAAACCTTCGGGAAGAGTTGGAATCTTCCTCTTCATCTTTGGTTTTCTCGGCGCACGAGGACATTCAAGGACTTTGGGTATCTTGTGCTCCTCAGACTTGGGCGTTTCGCAGCCGTCCTGATCTCCCTTAGCCAGTAGCTCGTTCTGCACTGTAACTTCATCAATATCCTGCAAAAGATCATCTTTCTGTTCCTTATGGCTACATAATATCTTAGTCCTGGAAGCAGGGCGGGTTGTAACAATCGGTTTCAAAAGCGGGAAAACCAAGCCCTCAATATCGAATGAATCGTCGCCTTTCCTTTTGCGACGGGTGGATTGATCGACAGTACCCGAACTCATCCCCATGCCTGCAATTATAATTTAATCTTTAATAGCAGTACTCTGATCTCAAAAGAAACCTATATTAGTTGAGATTTCTTCTCCAATAGAATCCGGCCCGTGTATTAGATATACGACTCAATCACATCTGAAAGAATGCCCTCTAGATCGCGTTTGAGGGAAGCGATCAGTTCAAGCGCAAAGGAGGAAGTGGGGGTTGAATATAGCGGATCCGGGCGATTGACTGAAGCAGATATAGATAGAGGACAATGAAGCGAAACGAATGGAATGAGAGGACTGTAACCAAAAATACGCTGAAGAGTAGACTACTTGGTGAGGAAGGAAGAGGAGGTGGAATATCAGAAGATTCCAAGAATTAATTATTTGCTTTCCTCAATCATTCACGCAGTCAGTCAACACTTATGTTTCTAGAAACCTGTTCATATAGAAAACGACACGCTTATAGGTATAATCAAATAATATGATCATCGTAAATCTATTAAAACTCGGAGTGGGTTAATTCGGCAGCAATTTTCTCTCCCGACACTTACTGTCTGCTTTTAAATTTTTCCGTTGATTTAGAATGATGAATAACTTTTTTTTGGATTTATTCAGAATTATTATCAATTTTTTGAGCATTTGGGTTTGGTAGCAAAATCAATAAAATATTGTTAAAAATACATGAAATTTTAATCTATACAAAATTTAAACTACCTCTTTTCTTAAAAAGAAAACTCTGTAAAGAAGATTGCTCCGAAATTAACCTAATCCTTCAAACTCATCTATATCAATCATTGTTTGTCCTTGTTCCCTTTAAATTTCATACTTGCAAGCTAGTGAGGATTATCATTGATCCAAGTCCTGGATGTGACGGCTACCGTGTCTTGGATTTTTTCAAAGGCATGTTATATGTTTGCATTTTCTACAGCAAGACAGTCAATAATAGCATGTTGTATGTTTGTATTTTCTGCATCATGAGAGCCCATAATGTTTTTCATTTTTCCACATGCATGTTATATGTTTGTTCAAAATCTTAGAAATGTTTGTTGACTGGTAGATTACTTCATCTTCTCTGCCGTGGTGGATTGTTTTGCAGGATCTTCTCCGGAGGATTATTTTGCAGGTATTTCAATAATGTATGAGGTATTCCTTCCAGCTGTCAAGTTTTTTGAAGATAGACATGGGTGGACTAGAACAGCTGCTAATGTTAGTCTCAAAAGTCATTTTATTTTTATATTCTTTTTATATAGAAATGTTAGTCTCAAAAGTCATTTTTTTTCTTTTCCTTTAATATTTGTTTTGAAAGTAATGTTAGAATTATATATGCAGAAAACACAATTCAAATTGATAATTAACAATCACATACAAATAAGACACAATGATTTCACACATGGTTCACCTAAATGTTGGGCTACTTCCACCAAGCATAGACATTGATTGTCTTATTATTCACAGCAATTCAAATTGATAATTAACAATCACACACAAATAAGACACAATGATTTCACACATGGTTCACCCAAATGTTGGGCTACTTCCACCAAGCATAGACATTGATTGTCTTATTATTCACAGCATGGAAATTACATCAGTTCACTCATACTTAGTCATTTTTATTTCTACGGGCTTACATGAATTTATACATTCACACAAGAAACTCATTAATAAATGCAATTCATATCCATATTCTAACTTGGTTTATTTGGTGGTAACCAATACACAATAATAGGATCGAGATCTATCATTAGAGGAATTTGTTGTTACCAAATCCCAACAATTTGCACGTTGACAATAATTAACCTGATACCTTCTCCTTCCTTTTGTTCATCACCTTTTCTGCAAGCCAAGAGAAACCAAGCACCATTGCAACTTCTCTAATAAAGTTGGTTTCATAATCTCGCTTGTGTGACTTGCATGAGTTTGGATTTCATGAGGGGTCACTCCACCTCCAACATGTCTTCCACAATTGTGTTGTGAGACACATTTAGTGATAGGTCTCCTTCTTCCCAAGACACGTGTATTACAACATACATTAAAATTATCACAAACCATATCAGTGTAACCATTATAGGTGACATTTGTGCTTCTCAAACGTTGAAGCACCCATTTAACTGTAGCCCCTGAATTTCTCATGTATCTCACAACATCATTAAACATCTAGTCTTAACCATTTCATCACATACAACAAATCTCTTATTGAACTTACACGAGACATAACCTTTTCTTTTTTATAGACAGACCCTATACTTGAAGAAAACTTATAACGGAAAGCAAGAGGGATAAAAACTAGTTTTACAATGTTCACACTCAACTCGAACCACAACTTACCATTACCATCTCTATGTACTTCCATTCCCTTAATTTGTTTTGGTTCTCCTTGATCCCTTCTCTGAATCCCGAGTCATTTTCTTATTGATTTTATCCATGCTTCAACTTGCATCAAGCATATCATCAGCAAATAACATCAAGACTGTGAATGTACTATAAACTATATAGTCACTCCTACCCTTTGAAAAATTGTGACTCAATATGAAGGATTCAAACATCTTGTATATTTTCCTGGGTACCAATAGGCCATATAATGAATTATCTAGCATGCAACCAAATTTACCGTTGTGATCTTGAATCAACCCTTCTCATTGTTCCATAAATACTATATCTCTGTCAATGATGACCTTTTGAGAAGTAGGATCTCACACACAACATCCCTTTATACCATCATTATAACTTGCAGAGATATAAAACAAGAAGGAATTCAAAAACAAAGATTTTAAGTCTGGAAAAGCTTTACCACTTACGAGTACCTGCAATTCTTTCTTTCTCTTATGACCTTGATGTTTCTTCCATAAACAAGAAGATATATCTGTCACTTCAGATGCCACTTCAGTACTCCCTTCCATCTTATAAAGGTTATCAACCTTTGTTGCCTTCATCACTACTAAATTACCTTTCAACACTTTGAGAGCCCCACCTTGACCTGTATACTCATATCCACAAGAATCCAACACTTCTAATGAAATCAAATTTGATTTAATCTCAGGTACATATCTAACACTTGTTGATTCCCTAACAATACCATCGAACATCCTCATTCTAATACTTTCAACCCCAACAGTTTTACAATGAATACCATTTCCCATAAACACTACACCCGCATTAAGAGATTGGTAAGAAAAAAACCAATTTGTATGTGAGCACATGTGGTGGGAGGCACCTGAATCTAACTGTCATTCTTCTTGATATTGTATATTACTAGAAACGGATAAAACTTGATCAATTATACCTGAATTTATTAAAGCCAAATTTGCTTCCTTCGTAGAGTTTTCCTCAGATTCCTTTTTCTTCCAACAATCTTTCTTGAGATGTCCTATTTTTCCACAGTACCAACATTTTTCTTTACCCTTTTTGTGTATTGACTTAGATCAAAAATAACTTATATCATTCTTCTCTGTGGTTCGACCTGTGATCAACATCGCCTCTGAAGTTAAGGTTTCTTTACTAGATTTTGTCCTCATCCCCTCAGCCAACAAAGCTCCCACAATAGAGTCATAATATAAAAATTTTGTTGAGCTAAAGCTAATAGAGGTGACTAGATTATCTCAAGACTCACGCAATGAACACAATAGTGTAATAGCCTTATCTTCATCTTTGAATTTAACTTCCATACTAGTGAATTGAACTATAAGCATATTGAAGTTATTTAAATGGTCAACAACTTTTGTACCTTCTTTCATCCACAAACTCTACCACTGTCTCTTCAAGTAGATTGTGCTCGTCAAGGATTTCGTGATATATAGACTTTCCAACTTCGTCCACAAACCAGCCGCTGTCTTCTCCGAGACAATATTGAATATAACATCATTGGACAAACACATGCATATGGCACTCAGTACTCTCACATCCATCTCATCTGAGTCATCATCTATTATGGACACATGTTGCTTTGTTTTTCCCAAAAGCGCTTTCAGCATGCCTTGTTGCACGAACAGATCGTGCATCTTGAGCTTCCAGAGCTCAAATTTATTTTTACCGTTGAACTTTTCAACTTCAAACTTCGAACTGTGCATCTTAGCCATTAGCACAAAAAATCTCCCAATACCCATCGCTTATAAAAAATCCTTTTAAATGTGGAGGAATAATAACCAAGGTTAAATGTGGATTGTTAATAACTAAGGTTAAATGTGGATCCTTAATAAATAAGTTATAATTAAGTTTCACTAGTATGTCGCCACACCCTTTTTGAGGAGGACCTGCAGGGATGTTTAAATTTAGGCACCCTTACATAGATTTCACTTTTGTCTCCTCGGAGAATTTGATGCTCCTTCAACCAGTTCTAACCAACTCTGATACTTGGATTGAAAATGCGGAAAACACAATTCACAACGATAATTAACAATCACACACATATAATAGACATAGGGATTTCATGTGGTTCACCAAAACGTTGGGCTATGTCCACCAAGCATAGGCATCGATTGTCTTATTATTCAGATCATAGAGATTACATCATCTTACTCACACTCAATCATTTTTCCTCTACACACTTACATGAAGTTATACATTCACACAAGAAACTTATTAATAAATGCAATCCATATCCATATTATAACTTGGTCTATTTGGTTGGAACTAACGTAGAATAATATGATCCAGATCTATCATTAGAGGTCTATCATTATAGGAATTCTTTGTCACCAAATCCCAACAATTACTTTTCGATCAAAAATATCAAAGTTGTTTTGGCTTTACATAAATGTTGTTTCAAAAGCCATTTTTTTTTCTCTTCTCTTTTCAAATATAAATGTTGTTTCAAAAGTAATTTTTCAATGAAAAATATCATAATTGTTTGGATTTTCTTATTTAGCATGTTATTCTTTTCACAAATAAATGTTGTTTAAAAAGTCATTATCATAGGATGATGATTTCAAAATGTTCAAACAGTTGATATTGATTAACACAATCACATTTATAAAAGTGGTTGATATAGGTAGATAGATTTTCTTTTTCATTTTTCAAAAACTAATTATTAATATTGTGCTAATAATATCTATTTTTTTATTTTTTATAAAAAAATTATAATACATCAAAAAATAATAGATAAAAACAAATTACCACGATTTTGTATATTAGTCAAATTTCAATTTTATAGGATTTACAAAGTCTTAAAAAGTGCACAATAAATGTAAAAGATTTAATCATCACCTAATTTGACCATTTTGGGTCAAACTGTAATTTTTATTATTAAAATATCACTTAATTTTAAGTCAAACTACAATTTTTATTATCAAAATCTCATTTTTAATATATATAAATGGAAAAATACAACCAACAATATTATTGTGGGGAGTTTAAACTATACTAAATTTAAATTTAGAAAAATAAAAAGACAAAAAATTCTATTAGATTAAATATAAAGATTTAAAAAATTGTTTTCCAACTTTTATTTATTATTATTTTTTTTATAGCATTATATTTGGTTTTAAACTTTGAATCCTACAGAAAAATCTTGTTCACCATTAAATAAAAAAAAAATAATCGGGAAAAAAAAAATAAAAAAATAATAATAATAATAATCTAGTGTACAAATAAAATGGATAAAATGTTCTTTGAAGCTAAAATATCTTTGTAATACATATCCTTGTAATGCACTTTAATCCACTAGCATGAATACTATTATTCAATGTATATTTGAATATGAATGCTATTGTTTAATGTATATTTGAACTTTTTAATGTTGATTTTATTGCATTGATGTTATTTAATATTTATTAAAATTTATTATGAAATAATTGTTATAATTTTAAATTTATGAAAATTAAATTATAGATATAAAATTGATGATGATGATGATAATTAAGTTCACTAAGACTTAATTGATCTATCAACCTTAAAAGGGTAAGTGATTACTTGTGATTCTTTGGAATTTTGTTTATATAACTTATACATATGTAGAATATTATAAGATTTTTATAAAATTTAATTTGATTTTTCTCATTAAAAAATGAAATTATTTTTTTAATTGACTTTTAACATAAGTTTGATATAAAGTGTGGAAAATAAAACAAACTTAAAATAAAACTTATTTAAGTGAAAAAAATAACAAAATTTAATTAAAATTTTAAACATAATAAATAATTTAATTTAAATGTTAAAATATATTTAAATAATCTATTAATTTATAAATTTAATGATAAAATTAAAAATTATAAATATTTATTATATTATTTGAAATTAAAATAATTGTATAAAATATGAAAAAAGTAAAATTTAAATCATCCTAAATGATAAAAATACAAAACTGATTTGTAAACCCTAAAACCTCCAAACACCTACAAAATACAAAAGGTAATACCACTCCAATATTTTGGAAATCAGAATGTATGTCCGTAACGTAATACGACGCCTATAAGCAAGCCTTTAGTATTTGATGTATGAGGTATTTCTGGCACAGCCACTACCATGTGGTGGGTGAACTTGCCGTATCAGTTGATCCTACTCACTCTTAGTATATCTTATGCAGGGCATCTTTATTTTTATTAGATTGATAATAAAGAACCCTACATTAATATTAATACTCAAGTAACTTAATACTAAATTTCAGGAAATACTGTTCATAGTGAGTATCATTGTCAATCCCAAATAGCTTAATCTTAAACTTCATGAAATTGTGCTAACTAATGCCAAATCAAACAAAATTGCAAATCCGGACATAGTTCATGTATAAATTGAAAAGGAAAATAGCTCATGTATAAATTGGAAAAGTCACCAAAGCTTTTGAAATTGGCTAACAAATATTCAACCAGATTTTTAAAATTATTGGAAATTATTTACCACAATAAATTCTATACAATTTTGCATTTACTGTTTTATGTTTTGCCCAATTCTTTACATGTAATATCTATCTGCACTCCATCATATAGTAAATCGGAAACCTTGAAGCCATCCTCAAGAAACCCTAGTCTATGTTTTGCCCAAAATATTTACATGTAATATCTATCACTCAATCATATAGTAAATTAGAAACCTTAATGAAGACATCCTCAAGAAAACCTAGTCTAGTTTTTATATAAATACCATCGAAAACGGAAGCCCTTTTATCTCCTAAAAATGTAAGACTCGAAAGTCATCTTTATGATCTCAGAGAAAGTCCAAATGAGTTCCTCAAGTGAATATATAGTGTTAATATTTTTCAACTTGTAGTAATATGAAATAAACTTCTCCATACAATACAGAAGAGAATGTGTATAATTTCAATCTAAAAATCTTGAAAACCTACCATCTATGTGCAATAATCTATAGAAAATTTCTTATCCCTGTAATTAATTGAGCTGGGTTCCTAGGGACTCTACAAAATCCTATTTCATAATATTGGCGAAGGACTGCTACCATACCACCATTGGCATTTCCATGTATATATATGCACTGGGCAGTGGAAGTGGTAAGGATACATTGATCAGGAACAAAGGGTATGCAATAATTTTTAAACTGTGGGTTACAATGAATTTTTAAACTTGAACGTCTAAGTGGTCTACCCACTGCTTATGAAATCTGAACAGATGGGTAAGAAATAAATAACAAACCAGCGGGTAGTGGAAGTGGTAAGGCTACAATGGTTAGAAACGACCTTAATTTTTTAACGGTGGGTTACAATGAAGTTTTAAACGGTATGGTACATTAAACGTGTAAGCGGTGTGCAGACTTATGAAATTTAAATATATGGGTAGGAGAAACAACTCAAAGATGGAATTAGAAGGGTAATAAATGAATGAATAGTGTGCATACTCCATCACTGGGCATTCAAGAGAAAGATCGGAAGAACATTCTGATTATTGGAGGGACCAAAGAATTCCTACCAAACAACCAAGTGAAGGCCAATGCAGTGACGAAATTGCAGCAGCAAGGGAAGGAAAGCCAACATTTATTGTCATGATGAAGGAGCAGGTATCAGAATATGCCCGAGGAAAAGAAGAAGAGGAACACACAATTGAGGTTCTCCGTCAATGGGAGATAGAATTGAGGATGTTGGAGGATTGGTTGGACAATGATGAACCATCATATGCAAAATTTAGGAGAAGTGCATTCGAAGAATGGCTCAAATTTTTCAGCCAAGAAGCTCAAATAGATATGACTGCAACACCGGAGAGAAGTAGGCACATCCAACAGGCTAGTTGGACAGATGGAGGAGCATACCAACCAAGAGAGCAATTAGAGGAAGTTGGAGACATTCCAACACAAGAAGGGATGACAGAAATCAAAATGTGAGAGAAGGAAACTGAACAACAACTCAGTGATAGGACTGTGGAATTGAAGTATGCAACATAGTGACAACTCAATGCCACAAGGGGAAGTAAAGACAACATGGGAAGACTACATAAGAAGATCTAGCCACTTGAAATCTTGACAAGGTGATAGAAGATATAAGGAAGATGATGTTGAGGTCAGCCCAAGAAGTAGTCAGGAAAAAGAAGAACAACATAGCTGGAGAGGAGCAACAACATAGCTGAGAGGAGCAAGAGGAAAACTCCACAAGAGAATTTGGGATCGAGGGGGATTTCCAAACTAGAGAAGAGGAGCTCATGTTCTTCCTAGTAGGGGAGTATGATGCAGGATCATCGCTCCACCTCAGCGAACGCGTCAGCACACAAACACGTAATGGAGAAAGGGAGAGGTATTAAACCTCCCATTGTTTTAACGTTTGAAATAATCCTATACGGATTATTGTGTTGTAAGGTTGTAAATGTCGGGCCATGCCTTTGTACAAGTAGTGGTTGGATTTCATTTCAAAGGTTTCTTATAGCAGGCCCAGATTGTCGTAAGGTTTGGGTAATCATTTATGAAAACTTCAATGTAATAGATGAGGTCAGGTGAGAGAGGATGAGCTCAGAGATCCCGTCTTTTGTAAAGGAGATATTGTATCAGATTTCATAAGGAGAATCATAGAGAGGTCTAGGTAGAGAGGCACTAGGAGGTAGAATAGTTATGAGAGAGAGTTTGAGAGAACTCAGACTTTGTCACAGTCCAGTTTTTGAAATCATCTCTATAGACACACAGGGATAATAGAAAATAAATATTTTTTCTACATATTGTGTGTTTATTTGTATGTATACTTTATACGTTTTTGTGCATTGCATGTTTGAATCCATAACTCATGAAGTATTGCATGAGTTTCAATTGTTTCTCGTCTTTGAGTTTCTGAGTGCAAGGAGTGCATATAGTCTGCAAGGAGTGTGCTGAAAAATATTTAACCTCAAGGAAAAGATCAAGAGGGATAACATTGAACCTTCATCAATGAAAGTGAAAGGAGTGCACACGAAGAACTCTTTATAGAATTCAGAGTCAATAGAGCTACTGAGAACTCTATAGATCTCTGCCAGGTGGGCATTGAGCCGGCGCAAGTGTGTATAGAAGAACTATGTGTTGAGTTCAATAGGAAACAAAGTTACTGAATAGTCTGTGAGGAAAAATATCTCCAAGGAGTGCATCAAGGAGAAGAATGCCAGGAGGGCGAGCAGTATTTATTGTTCAAGAAATCCTTCAGATTCTGAGTTTGATGAAATATAGAGAACGCAAGGTGTGCGTGGAAGGTCGAAATATTCGAGGAGAATAATCTCAAGGGGAGTAACGCAAAAAGTGCATAGGAGTTGGATTTATTCTAATTCTCAAAGTTTCGAAGAAGTAACACTTTAAGAAGCGCAAGCGAAATACATAGTAGTCCAATTTGTGGGAGGAATTTCAAAGGCTAAGAACTTTCGAACATTGACAAAATATTCTAAGTTAGGATAAGGTGGAAGGTCAGGAGGAGGAGGGACTGCAACTATCTTATCGGTTATAGAGAAGAACCTGGACCGTTAGATCTATGTTGAGACACAGGAGGAACAAGCGTAGGGGAATTAGTTCTCAACTGTGAGATCTTAGCGCGTGGACCAACAGTCGTTGGATCCAGAGGAACATGCATGAGTATTAACCATTTGGAGTTACACAGGAGAGAAGGGATTTACGAAGTCGCGAAGTCACGACATCATCGAAACTATCCATCGGAAGGGACACGTGGTGATCGATCATCATTTTGCTGGCTCGCACATGAGAGAAATCAAAGGGCATAGTTATAAGAACTCGCGAAACCTAAAATCACAACTTGATCTAAGATATTATATCAAGAATAGCACGAGCCGTCAGATTTGTGTGCTCCTAAATATCGTCATTTCGAAAGTCAGAAATGTGGAGGAAGTTGTGATTCGGAAGTCTCAAGTTGTGAAATCCTAATTTTTGAAGGAGAATCTAGAGCATTGGATCCAGAGGGAGTACATTTCAAGTAGTTGGGAGATCCAAAAGGAGGTAGAGGTTGAAGTCTTGGAACAGCCAAAGCCCAAAGCGTCGAAGATCCGAGAGTCATCGATTTGTGAGGAGACACTTATCACCAGATAGTGAGCTCTCGAGAAAGTTATGCTGGAGTTTCAGTTTTGAGAACTGAAATAGATGAAGTCTAGAGATTTGGAGTGGCTCTGAACCATCAGATCACCCGAAGTGAATATGACCTATCAAACCAAGAGAGGAGACATGGTTGAAATCTGTGAATTCCAGGTAAAGTTCCAGAGCGATTCATAGTCGTCAGATTTAGGGGAGACATGGAATGGATCCATGCACTCTAGATGAACACCCTAAGTAATCCTAGGTCGTCCAATCTAAGAGGACACATGGTAGGATTCTGTGCATTTGAGGACGAGAAAAAGGATTTGAGATTTGAGATCTGAGAAGTTCGGAGGTCCATGGGGGATCTCGACCATTGATTGAGGAGAGGGTTGTTGGACCATTGATTTGGGTTGAAAATTTAGGCATCCTAAGGAGGAGCACAACTGTTGATTTACATGAGAGGTGTCTCTAGATCGTTAGTTCTGGGAGATCGACATACAGGAGGAGCTAGGTTTGATATTTCAAACACCCGAGGTCTGTAGTTGCAAACAAGATCATAGTTGTTGATCTAGGAGAAGTAGATCTAGTCCGTCGATTGAAAGGAACAGATATAGAGTGTCGATTCAGATGTTATCATCAAGATCATGAGATCGATGATAGGGAAGGATTGCGGAGCTAAGACAAGCTCGGACGCTAACACTCCTTGAGTGAGCCACAATTTCAACCATGGTTTTGACAAAGAGATACGTGGTAGCACGAGGAGGATTACGGGGCGAAAATAGGGTGTGTCTAAAACCACTCTTCCCCATGCCCGCAATCGTATAGTTCCATAAGGTCACAGCCCTCGGTCCTATAAAAGATGGGGCTAGTAAAGAGCAGCTAGTGCCTATGAACTAAAGAGCACTGGAACACGTAAATAGAAGGTGTGGGTGTAAGAAGACTTGCACCAAAGGAAGAAAAGGGGCCTGTGTATAATTTATGGGTTCATTCAAGAGCCCGCAGAGTCAATCCAACTAGACAATTGGAACGATCCAGAAACTGTGAGGTCACAGAACCCCAAAGGGGAGAGGGGGGATGCATCATGGGACCATAAATTCTCCAGGAAATGGAAAATATGGTAAGAAATGTACAACAAAATTTAAAAGAAGTAGAGGATAGACAGAAAAGTTACGCAGACCTGAAAAGAAGACACCAATAATTACAAGTAGGAGACCATGTTTATTTAAAATTCAAAGACAAAAGAAGTTCACTAAAGCTAGGAAACTGTTCCAAGCCGGCACCTAGGTTTTGTGGCCCTTTAGAGATATTAGCTTGAACTAGACCACTGGCATACCAACTTCCACTTCCTGCAAATCTAAAAATTCATAATGTATTTCATGTTTCTTTGTTAAAAACTTATGTTCATGATCCTACTCACATGATCTATTGGAACATGGTTCATGTGGAAATAGAAGGAGAGTTGTAAGTGGAAGCTCTGCACATTCTGGACAAGAGAGAAACAACACTATGGAACAAAACCGTCACCCAGGTAAAAGTGCAATGGAAGCACTTTATCCCTAAGGAGGCGACTTGGGAATTGGAGGAAGATTTGCAAAAATCTCATCCAACCCTATTCCGAGAAACGAAGGAACATTGAGGATAGTGTTGCACTAAAGGGGGAAAGGATGTAATATCCCCCAAAATAAATTATTATTAAGTCTTAAAATACTTAGGAATTTATTTTCATTTTTGGTAAATTCGAAATTTGGAAAATTATTGCCATTTATGGAAATTCTGAATTTTCAATTTAGTTAATTGTAAATTATGATTATGACTGTTGGGAAAAGATTTGATTTGTCCCAACCAACTCTTTGACTTTTACAATTGTAAGAAACAAATATTTTTATATTTATTATTGATAGACAAATGGAACAACCAGGTTGAAATAAGCTGACCATGACTTCGTAAGTGGGAAACATGTTGGAACTACCTTAGGGATGAATGTTATAAGTGGAAAATCAGGAATTTGGCCATTGGTAGTCCTTGAAAATTAGGGATATGTAAATCTGCGAAAACTCGCAAGGGTACAAGACCTAGGCACACATGTTTTTGGCATATATATCATATGGGAGGAGGCAAGATGCTCCCGAGTATGCTGGGGAAAATAATTAACACTTTTTGTTATGAACACTGATTTCTGAGTGTGATGCAAGGAGAAGTTTTATGAAACTGAATAAGGACTATAGCTAAGGAGGAGTTCTAGAGTTCACCCTCATGGACTCATGGTGAGGCTAGGGGGTGAATGGAGCAAGTAGAATGGATGTTCTATTCTAAGGTTGGGAGTTGGTGTTCAGAAACTTACTCACATATGCCCATATACTGTTTCTTTGATCGAATGTTATTTTGATTAGTGGCTGATAGATTACATCTACTTAATTCTGGATGAATGTTTCTGTTGCTTAAATTATTTATGGAATGGAATAAATTGTGGGATAAACCCTTACAGTTTTAATTGTATTCGTTGAGCTGTGAATGGAACTAAATTTTGTAAATATATTGGAGGATGCATCTAAGTTAAACAAGATCAATACCATATTACTTCTAACATCACACACATGTGATTATGTACATGTAGGAAATAAACTAAAGGAAAATAATTAGACTTTACAAATGATAAATAAATTTTTGGAAGTGGACATAAGATTTAAATATATATGTATACCTATATTGTTGTAAGTAAATATAGAGAACCATATTACTTAGTTAAAAATATCAAATTGTTTACATGACAATACAAAACATAGGATGAATATCTTTATATGATAGGAATAACCATATAGATATATATACATATATATAGCTATTGTACATAACTTTTCATAACTATTGAACATCTAACGACTCGTACCATAAGATTATCCATGTTGGTTACATGAGAAAATTGAACAAATATTCCATCTTTATGACTATGCCAATAACATAAAATTGTACAGTTAAGTTATTTCACAAAACGAAGTGCTTTGTTTTGATATACAATAACGTAGGAGAGAAACGGATCAATAAATTAAAATACATAAAAACATGTTTCATATCTGAGAGATAGACCAATATTTAACTGATTTTTGAACTCTACATAACACTGCATTTATAAAGTGAAATCATATGACAATATGGGGTTTCCCCTATGTCTTTTCTTTAAAAACTGAATAATCAAATAACTGGCTATAATAGGATTCTAGTATAAATTTCCACGATAACGCTATTCTAGGATAGAAACGTTTCATTTGATAGAACCTGGAATAATATATTTTGAGAGCGTTGTAAAATGGAACTCGAGTACCTTTTTCACAAGACGATGCCCTAAAATCGAAATAATTTGAATGCGCACAAATCCTGTAAGGAGACCAAGGAAAAGATAATTAATATTTAGTTGAAAGAAAACAAAATTTCAAATACTGAATGTAGAATAAATTAAAAGGGTAAAATGTTTACAAAAAAGGACAACGTAGATGAAAATTCAGACTGCACTTAGCTTGCAGTTCTGGGAGAAAATGTCATCTTTCCTCCTTGCATCTAGGATAAAACCATCCATAGACCCAAAGGCATGGAGTGGGCCAAGGATCACCTCAGGGGTACCCTCGCAGTTGAACAGGGGTCTCATCATTATATTATAGTAATCAATCTTTAATCCATTATATTTAGAAAGAAAGTAAATAATTAACAACCTAAGAACCATAATAAATAGTAAATAATGTACAGTATAAAATGTGACCTACAAGATTTCTCGACTGGCCACAGAATAAGGATACGAGTCTTTTTACTAAAAAAATCTTCGAAATAAATACAAGGTGATCGCGAAGAGAGTCTTGAACAAAACTAGGTTTTCTTTCCATGATGCGTTTTAAATTAAACAAAATGAATAAGACATCGAAATCTGTAGAACAATCGGCAAGGATAATTCTTCGGTTATGTCCCAAAGCTCTGAAATAAAGACACACGACCAAAGTATTAGGCTGTATTCTTGCTTATATAAATGTGTGGTAGAGTAAGTAGATTAAATTTAGTTAAAACCCATACTTATATAACTAGGGAAGAGGATTTATTTAAATGTATGAGGGTTAAGGTGTTCACAGAAGTCACTATAACCGCAGAAAATTGTCTCATGATTCTTAAACTATCTTACCATGTAATTTTTTGGGAAACGATGAGAATTTTATAGGCCGAGTGTTATGAGCATATACTCAGGAAAGAAGATACTCTATGCTTATAGTCGATAGGTTTACAAAAGGAAAACATCCCATGCCAACTCTAAAATGAATCAGAACCATGGAAAGCACTGAGTTGTGTATCGTCAGGAAATTAATAGATCGAAAAATTTAGGAGACTTCATTCAAGAAAATGTAGAGCTACACGATGTCTTTCTAACCAAAATTAAAAACTCAAAGGGATGAAAATCACAAGGAAAACACGCTTCCTCACAGTTGAAAAACATAGTTATTTAACTAGGGTAGAAAACGCAACAAAAATCCATGAAGTATACAATTAAAACCAGGAGCAGATAAGGATTTAGGCCGAAACAACATGATCTTTGAAAGACTCAATAGAGGAATATCCTCTATATTAGGCGCAGAAACACTAAGAACTCAAAGAAAGAAAGAAATTCATACAATAAGTTGTCCTTACGCTTATGATTGATATGGAGAAGTGGACATCCTCAACCCTTTAACACTTTCATCCCAAAATTGTCTATGTGTTTGGCACAAAGGAAACGACCGTCACAGAGAACAAGGGTTCCTAAAAGAATACTGATATAGAAAGTAAGGATGAAACCAAGTTCAAACCCTAAACCCTGCTGGGTGAAATGTCAATGCCAAAACTCTATACGAGACAACGTAAGATAGGTGAATCGTGCTATTAAGAGTTTTTGAAAGAACTAATATACACAATAATTTTTATAACACAAAGACTTTGAATATAAATAACCAAAAGTTCTTACCTCTCTTAAGGTGGTTTTCGGTGGGTATGGTCCACCAAGCATTTTATCCACTAGAGTAAGCCAACATCATAGACGCTAGACATGCCATAGAGAAGAACATTAATAGGGTTAAGTTTGAACATATTTTGTAGAATACACAGAGCCAATGAGAAGAATGAAACAATAGTCTTCGGAAAACCCTTCGTCGATTAGTTCAAGGGCGTTAATGATGAGTTATACCTAAGCCATGTGATTAGGGCAAGGTGGAGAAATTACAATGGGTACAATAAACAAGCAATGGTCCCAAGGAGGTGTGTTACACAATGCCTTGAATGCCTTTGGCACGGTTCATTTACACCATGACAATTTTATCTATGACAACCTCGCATCAGACTTATGGAAATTGTAATGACAGTTAGTTCTGGGCTATAATTTAGTCTTTTCTTCGAGTTTAGTTAGAGTTATATTCTTTACATCGAATTATGTTAGCCTTGTGTCAGGGTTTGTGTTAATGAGAATGGTAAATAACTAGGAACAAGCAACATGTACGGATGTTTTAGTTTCAACTTTGCTAAAACTTAACACCTTCATGTATTGAATGTCATATTGGTAATAAATCATTCAATAAATACCTTCCACATACAATCGAGGGATTGATTCATTACATTCGAACTAGGGTTGTGATATGCATTGATGTGTTTCCATAGTATGTCTATAAATTGCACGACTAGAATGCATATTCCATGGTGAATATATATACATATATATTTGTTTAAGTAATTAAGCTACTTTCTAGCTTCCTTGAGATTAGGATTGAGGTAGAGTCTTTCATTTACATTTGTTCAAGGACATGGTAACTCTAAATGGTGGAAAGTAAAAAGGGTAATATAATCACGTGATAGTATAATTAAGAAATGTTTGGAGAATTAATGGAAGCATTGAATAATTCTAATGACCCTAAGAAAAAAAAAATGGGTAAATTTGGGGTACATTATATTGAAGATGCAATATTTTAAGCACCCTGACATTGCAAGACATCTGTATAATAGATTTTCGTGGAACGATGATATTCCACACTATTTTGAGAGAGACCTTTATGCAAAGTGTTTCTTTCACATGCACCCTAATTATACTAGTCTGCCATCAAATTATTATGGGACTGGTAAAGGATGAACATATGATCGCAAAGGGTCATATCGAAATGAGACATTGTCGAGGCCTCCACAACCTTTATTACCTTATACAAAAGTAGCATTTTCTTCACATTAAGAGTTTCCATCTATATCAGATATTGGCAAAGAGTCTAAGAATGCAATCGAGGAAAATTTGGAGGCAATTTTTTATGGTGGTGATGTTGGCATGAACCGTGAGCGAGCATGAGCGAATTCTCAGGCCACATTTGTTTATAAAACAGATGTGGAGTTAGATACTATGTCAGCAGAAGATGTTTTGGAGTATACAAAATTTTGTCTTGATAGTTGGAAAAAGATCATTCAGAATGATAACCCGAACAACAGATTGGTATGTGTTCTCATTAGTAAATTTTTAATTCATTTTAAGATAGTTTACTTCTTACTCTAGATTTAAATATCATTGTGTCTATAGAAATAATCGATTTTTTATTGTCATTAACTGCTGTTTGGAGACATGTTAAATGAATCTCCATTAAATAGGGTATTTGATTCCACAAGTTTAAATTTGGATGGGTTGAATCAGGTATGTGATTTAGAATATCCACACATGAGAACATTATTTTTTCAATCTCTAATATTTTGAATAAGAGATCAACAACATTTATAATTTTGTATAAATGTGAATACATTGAATCCTAGATTTAGTTCTTGGTTGTGTTGTTCACAGATCCCTATTCCATCTCCTACTACTTGGGGAGGCTTGTCTCAATTCTCATTGGGAGAGTTTGAAGAGGGTGGGAGTTCACATGTATCATTTAATGTGTTAAAATCATTTAAATTTAATGTGTTATAATCATTTAAATTTAATTTTTTAAATTTTCAAACTTGAAATGTGTTATATAAGGTAATGTGGAAAAGAGAGTACCCGAGAGTGTTCTTTGGAGGGAGACTGGGATTGAAGAGTAAGAGGAGGAAGCGTTTCTTATGTGACTTGGAGGTCCTAACCATTGCAGGGTAGGACAGGCGGGTAGTCAGTCTTACTATTTTGTCGGTTGATTGTTGTTCATTGCTCGCAGATGTTGATGTGCGTCTTAGACCTTTATGTTGAAATCGCAGTTGCATGCATCATGATTAGTCATCATGTGGTGGTGCAGAGTATAATGTCTTGTTTCCCTTGTACACGTGCACACACACAAAAAAAAATTGCACTTGATCGTAACAAGGAGGATCGTTATAATAATGTGGAAAAGAGAGTACCCGAGAGTGTTCTTGGGAGGGAGACTTGGATTGAGGAGTAAGAGGAGGAAGAAACCATATTTGGGAAGGATCCATTCATTCACGATAATTCATAAATGTATGTTTTTTACTTTTAGCAAATTTGTGTCTTCTAAATTTTTTAGTTTAGCCAAGTTCCTATTGAACGCTTTAATCAATTATTTTGAAATACATAGAACCCTAAGTTTAGCCAAGTTTCTATTCAACGCTTTGATCAATTATTTTGAAATATATAGAACCTCTATATAAGCTAATCGTTGTCTTAAATGAAGTACATTCAAACTTATTTAAGTTTAGATCATGATGAATACCTAATTTTGGACTTGAACATTTGATTATTTGAGAACAAACTCTATCCCACATCATAAACAAAAAAGGAAAAGTTTCTAAATTTTCTTCAATTGAATTTCTTTCTTTCTTGTCCAAGAATGGCGTAGTATGGACATTTGTGTTTTTCACATACGACGAAGTGAATTCCTTCTTGTCAGGGTATTGTCAAACTCTTAACTAAATTGGTTACTAACCACAAAAACCCACATTCAAGTAGATTTAAAAATAAGATATGCATATTGTATATGTGATCTAGCTCACACATACTCTATATGTCAGCTAGATCACACATAAATTCAAAGATAATTTGATTATATGTAATATGAATACATCCCAAAGATAAAATATTTAAATGGTTTATGAAGAATGATTTAATATACATGTGGAGATTTGTGTTTTCTTCATGTACATGAAATATTATATGAGAACATTTATTCCACCATCGAAAGAGGAGATAAGTATTTTTCGGAATAATAGTTTTTAAAATTAATATTTGTGAACTTTCATAGATATAAGTAGTTTTTTGGAAAAATTACTTAATATGGAGATTTATGAGTCCTTTAATCTGAGGGGGTGTATGTAACATCCCGCTCTGGCGCACTGAGCGAACTTATTCTTTGAGGACACTTGCTTGCAAGTGATCCAGATTTTATGCTATTAAAACTTTCGATTTTGATTATGAGGAGTTATGGGATGATGACATGTTGTTTTACTACATTGACATAGACAGGTTCTATTGACTCGATTTACTAAGTGTGTAGGGTTTTGGAACTTTCAGATGTAGAGGCATCGATGGAACCCCTTGGACTCTGGATCGAGTCAGGGAGTATGCCATTGGGGTTTGATTGTTTTACTATGATATTAGTGCATCTTACTAGATGATATGTTATGGATATGTTCTGAAATGATTTGTTGATGATGCAAGCTGATGATAGATTGCTGACCAGACTCACATATGGAGTAAAGGGGTCAGACATGACTACCGGAGAGCTTGAGGGAGAGGTGTGGACAACAACCCTGCCACAACCTGCTAACACTCTCATCGTGGCTCGAACTGTAGGTTAACGATTACCTATTTCGAGAGGACCCACGGTGCTATGAGGGAAGACTATGATAGTCTCTCATGATGATTCTAAGGGGCATGCAATAAGGCGGGGGCCTTATTCCTTAGAACCCCTTAGTCTCCCACAAGTTCACCTGGTGGAGTGTTGACTCCACGGGTTATTGATGTCTACCAATCAGTCAAGAGGTGAGTGGAACCCTTGGAGCACGTAGTGCGTGCTGAAGTCCACATCGCACGAGGGAACAAATGAGGCAAGTGGCACCCTTGGAGAACCTAGTGCATCCTGAAGGGCATGTCGCATTGATGATGATAGAGGATATCAAAGCGGATTCAACCCTACGACTGTGGATCTCTAGGCTTTCCACTATAGTAAGCCATGAGAATCGACCCTTTTGTTAAGTAAAAACCTTAACGTGTCCTCGCGGAGATCACATTAGAGGGTGTCGTTGAGGGTCCACAACGCGCAATAGCTAGTATCTTTAGCATCCTCCAAGATCTTGAGAGAGATGCTTTCTAGTGTCCATGAGTGTCTTGGACTTGGTGTCGTCGAATAATAGTTGTAGAGCAAGGCGTGTACCTCCAACTTTGCGGTTACGACCTCCAGCATGAAGGTCCACATGGTGGTCTTCCAACTGAAGGGGAGAACTCTTTTATGGTGGAAGACACTCCTACTGCAGCTGAACATGGCCGTCGAAGACAGGTCATGGGAACTGTTCGAGGAACGGTTTTGAGAGAGGTACCTTTCATAAGAATTCATTGAGCGTCATCTCAATGAGTTCAACGCCTTACTACATGCAGGTCGTACGGTGCTCTAGTATGAGGCCTGTTTTATGGAACTGCTCTGGTATGCTCCGCACCTTAACACTGAGAATCTTAAGGTCAACAGTTTAGTGTTCGGCCTTAACGACAGTCTGCGTGCAAAGGTTATGATTTTGATGCCTCAAACTTTGCATGATGTCGTCGAGAAGGCCCTCATAGGAGAGGAGCATCTTATCAGCGGGGGTCAGACCAAGACTCCAGCGAGACCCGCAGGGTAGGTTTCATCTAGAGTACGGAAGCATCAGACACCAACCAGGCATATGCTAGGATATCGTGGCTTCCAGGGGGGATCCACTTTCACTACACCCTGACGATCGACACCTTAGCAACAGACACCTTATCGAGGATCGCAACATCAACATTAGTGTTGACCGTAGCAACAACGGTTTAGGCCTGTTTAGCATAACAGACTAGGGTTCCTCGCCAAAGAAGGGGTGTTGGACTACTGGGCCAAAGAAGGGGTGTTGGACATGTGGGGAGCCAGACTACCAACGTGATTGCCCGGTGAAGAGGACTAGAGCGTCTGGATCAGTGAGACCCACTACCTTGGGAGATATGGGCAAGGCCCATCAGATTTATGTAGCGGTGAATAACCACCAGGCAGAGCATCAGTCGACTGTACTTGGGATGACAGGCACCATCGTTGAGCAGACCCTTAGTATTTTGATATATCCTGGTGCTACTGAAATTTTCATTTCTGGTCCAACACTAAAAAGTATTAAGGTAAAGTTAGTCGAAGAGGATGAGTTTATCTTCAAGGAGATGGCTTCCAGAGCCGAACAAAAGGTTGGAGGAAATATTACAGGATGTGTCCTTAACCTAGGAGAGTTGGTCACAAGGGCCAACCTGTACGTCATGATCTTAGGATCTTATGAAATTGTGATTGGTATGGACTGGTTGGAATTGCATAAGGCGATACTCAATTGTAAGACAAAACTATTGAGCTTCATTGATGATGAGGGATAGAGACGTGTTATTGTAGGATGGAACTAGGGAGTTTCCTTGAGATTCATCTCTTCCTTACAACTACGGAAGAGTATGCGCAAGGGGTGCAAGATTTATGCGATCCTTGTGTTAAATGAGAAGGGAGTAGTGGAAGGTCTAGAACACCTTCCGATGGTAAGAGAGTTTGCGGATGTGTTTCCAGAAAAGTTACCTAGGATGCCACCGAAGATGGAGTTGGAGTTTACCATAGACCTAAAACTGGGGACTGAACCGATATCAAGAACACCTTATCGGATGTCGACCCCGTAGTTACAAGAGTTGAAAATGCAGTAGAAGGAGTTGATGGACTTGGGACTGATACGTCCTAGTGTGTCACCATGGGGTGCACCTATTATTTTCATACGAAAGAAGGATAGATCGTGGAGGCTCTGCATTGAATACCGTCAACTGAACAAGGCCACGATCAAGAATCAATATCCATTGCCGAGGAATGATGATCTTATCGATCAAATGAAGGGTACGATGGTGTTCTCCAAGATCGATTTGTGATCAGGGTTTCACTAGTTACGGATCAAGGAGGATGACGTCTCTAATACCACCTTTAAGATGAGGTTGGACATTACAAGTTTATTGTTTTACCATTTGGACTAGCAAACGCCCCAGGGGTATTTATGATTTTGATGAACAGGGTGTTCTGTGAGTACTTGGAAAAGTTCATCCAAGTGTTCATTGACAATATTTTGATTTACTCTCAAACGACGAAGGAGCATGATGAGAAATTGTTCTTGGTACTATAGTGTTTGCGAGAGAACAAATTGTTTAGGAAGTTGTCCAAATGATAATTTTATCAATTGAGGATTCACTACTTAGGGCATGTCATCTCCGGTGAAGGCATCGTTGTGGATCCAGCCAAGGTCGAGGCTATTATGGAATGGCCTGCACCTACGAATGTCCTGGAAGTGCGTAGCTTCATGGGTTTAGCAGGATACTATCGACGGTTCATCGAGGGATTTTCAAAGAAAAAGAAGTTTGTTTGGACCAAGAAATGTGCGAAAGCGTTTCGGAGGCTCAAGGAATTATTGAAAACATCACCGATACTAAAGGTCCCTGACATGGATGCAGACTTCTTGGTATGCACAGATGCATCCAAGGAAGGCTTAGGCGCAGTATTGATACAAGACGGACGAGTGATTGCTTAATTTTCGAGGAAACTTAGAAGGCATGTGGAGAACTACGTGACGCATGATTTGGAGTTGTTAGCCATCGTATATGCCTAGAAGGTTTGGCAACACTACCTTGTTGGACGAAAATGTGAACTAAAGACTGATCATTTTGGACTACAACACATTTTTACGCAAAGTGACCAGAACGCGTGACAACGACGTTGGTCAGAATTTCTTAGCGAGTACGACTTTGAGATTACTTACATAAATGGAACAATGAACTAAGTGGCGGATGCTTTGAGTCGAATACCATGCATCTTTTTGGAGTTGCCTCTTCAGATGAATCTACGTGAAAGTATTCTAACTTTACAGCATGATGATGACTGGTACAAAGAGGTCGAGGGTTTTATCGAACAAAACACAATGATGGTACCATGATTTGAGGGATTTTTTTTTTGATAGTGATGGTTTATTGAGGTTTAAATTTCAGATTTACGTACCACCAAATGACGAGTTGAGGATGTTGACCCTGAGCATGGTGCATAGAGCAGTTTACATGGCTCACCTGGGAGTCATGAAGATGAGGGCATGCCTTAAACCCTTAATCTTTTGGAAGGGAATGAAGATAGACATAGTCAACTATGTGGCCAGATATCTAGAATGTCACCAGGTAAAGGCTGAACATAGAAACCCAACAAGATTTCTTCAACCACATGTTATTTCGGAATCGAAATGGGAGGTTATTTTGATGGATTTTTTTGTTCGATTTCCACTGATGGAAAGGAGACATGAATCGATTTTCGTAGTAGTAGACACTCTGATGAAGAGTGCTCATTTTATTCCTCTGCGTACGATGCACTAGGCACCTGACATAGTTAGAGTTTTCATCTGTGAGATTGTGAGGTTGCATGACATACCTAAGAGGATTATATCTAATCAAGGATCGGTGTTTACTGGACAATTTGGATGAGTCTCCAAGAGGCCTTGGAAACCCAACTTAACTTAGTATTTCATATCACCAGAGACTGACAGGCAGACTGAACGAACGAACCGGACCTTAGAGGACATGTTGCGCATGTACGTGATGGACCAACAAAGGCATTGGGAAGAATTCTTGCCACTAGTAGAATTCACCTATAACAACAGCTACCAAGGTGCCATTAAGATGGTACCTTTCGAGTTTCTTTATGCGTGACCATGTCGGGCGCCTTGATTTGAGATCGATTGACAGATAGGGTCCAGGTGGGACTGGAAGCAATCCAAAAACAAATTTGGAGATTAAATGAAAACTTTAAGACCGCATAAGAGTTCGATCTAGTTTGGAAAAAGGGGATAAATTATTTCCTACGATATGTGGAAAGGAGAGGCCACTGGCCTGATGACTAGCCTTGCCTGATTCTTGAGGCAGATGCACGATGTATTTCACGTCTTTGTTGATATTTTATGATTAGTGATCCTTCACATGTTGACTGGAGCACCTTGCGGTGTCTGATGAGGGTGCACTCACAGCTGAGCCGATCCTCATCCCGAGTAATAATCATGTTTAACAGATATGACATCAAACGATAGATCAGGTCAATTTCCAGTGGGACAATTATAGTTCGCACTCGACAACCTGGGAGGACGTAAATGATATGCACCAGCAGTTTCTATTTTGTTTGATGGATAGACACATGATACTATGATACACTTTATTTCAGAATTTATACTATGAAACTTCAGGACGAATTTTATACCAAGAGGGGTTGTATGTAACATCCCTCTCTAGCACACTGAGTGAACTTATTCTTTTAGGACACTTTCTCGCAAGTGATTTAGATTTTATGATGTTAAAACTTTCTATTTTGATTATGAGGCATTATGGGATGATGACATGTTGTTTTACTACATTGACATAGACAAGTGCTATTGACTCAGTTTAATGTGTCTAGGGTTTTGGACCTTGAGGATGCAGAGGCATCGATGGAACCCCTTGGACTCCGAATTGAGTCAGGGAGTGTGCCATTAGGGTTTGATTGTTTTACTGTGATATTAGTGCATCTGACTAGATGATATGTTATGGATATGTTCTAACATGATTTGCTGATGATGCAGGATGACGATAGCTTGCTGACCAAACTCACATATGGAGTAAAGGGGTTGCACATGACTGTCGGAGAGGTTGAGGGAGAGGTGTGGACAATATCCCTGCCACAGCCTACTAGCACTCCCACCATGGCTCGAACTATAGTTTAACGATTACCTAGTTCGAGAGGACCCACGATGTCGTGATGAAAGACTGCGACAGTCTCTCATGATGATTCTAAGGGGCGCGCAATAAGGTGGGGGCCTTATTCCTTAGAAGCCCTTAGTCTCCCACAAGTTCACCTGGCAGAGTGTTGACTCCAAGGGTTATTTATGTCTACCAATCAGTCAAGAGGTGAGTGGTACCGTTGAAGCATGTAGTGCATCCTAAAGGCCACGTCGCGCGAGGGAACATATGAGGTGAGTGGCACCCTTGGAGCACCTAGTGTGTCCTAAAGGGCACATCGCATTGACAATGATAGAGGATGAACCTAAATGGCCCTAAGACAATAACCGGTTAAGAAATTTAAAAAACGATTTCCCTAATTAAATGTCACCGAGTACAAATCTAAGGTCTAAGTCTAAAATTTCGCTAGGGGTAAATTTTGTCTACCTTAAAAAAAGGAAATAAAAATAAAAAGATAAATTAAAATAAGATAATAATGTAAAAAAAATAAAAACCACATAATTAATGAATATAACCTTAGTTAAAAGCTTGTAATAAAAGGGGAGAATAAGAAATTTAAGTTAATCACAAAAATATACAAATATATATGTGTGTGTGTGTGTGTGTGTGTGTGTGTGTGTGTGGATTAAAATTTAAAACAATAAGGGGGAATGAATGGTTTTATTTTTGGATAATTTTAAAATATTAATTTAAGGATAAAAAGGGGAAAAGGGGGTTAAATTCCACAATTTCCATTTTGAACTTTAATAAAAAGGGGAAAGAGGGAAAAAAAAATAGGAAGCTAGGGAAAGGAGGTAACATAAAAAGGAAAAGGGGAACTTAAGGGAAAAGCAGGAAGTCAACTTAGTAAGAAATCCACATTTAAGGGCTTTCTAATTTTAAACTGATTTAGCAATTTCATAGTAGGGAAAGCCTTTAAAACCTGTAAGGGAATCTAGGGACACCTAGGAGTGATTCTAGGAGTAACTCTAGGTGG
>SNQJ01S0067010.1:43232-58285 GCA_010110895.2 Picea sitchensis | reverse complement strand
TCAGCTAGATGGATGATCAATGGACAAAGATTTCCCAAACGGAAAATGGTTCAGGACATTTATTCTTCTAGGACATATGTTCGGATTAGAAGAATGGCTCTTGTGTCACTTTGTGGAGTGAGTGACTTATCTAGCATCATGTCTAATTACTCAGATGGAGTATGGTTTCGAGAGATGATGCAACTAATGACACTGATAGTGATGATGGTGCTCATGATCTAATCATGAGATAGTCTATACAACTATGTTGATGATACTGGGTGAATGGTATGTTTGTGCTCAAGACCATTACCTGTAATACCTCCCTAGCTAGGAGGGAGTGTTGATATTATGGTAGCTGCAGGAGGTATTTACCTCCACGTGTAAACCTAACGAGAATAGGATATTTCGGGAAGCAAGAAGAAACCCTAATGAGTTGGCTAATAACCCTAGAAGATAAGTCAGCTCAAGAGGATAATTTGTATTAGCTTATTAGCCTCCAAGAGAAGAAGTTGGCCAGAAGAAATATTATATACTAAGTAAATAGGCACCCAGAATGAGAAGTCGGCCCAAGCAGTTAGCCAAGATTAGTATAAATACAGGAGGCTAGTCTTCATTCTAGAAGGCATTCTCAGAACTGCAGAGCTCACTTGTGCGCACTACAGTTATCCAGTTTGTGTGCAAGTTTGGAGGATAAGTTGTCGTTGCAGCTGCTGCAGCTAGCAGATTATGTTTTGGCTTGGACTATCTCTTGGTTATGGTTTGGACTATTTGATCAGCTCTTGTTTGGTGTGCTATCCTTGGAGAAAGGTGTGCTACCCTTTGTTTGGTTATCTAGCCTAGGGTTTGCTTCCGGGGTGATTCTCTGTCAAGGTTAAGGTGCTCGGAGGGTGGCTTCGGCCTATGGTTGGGTGACAATAGTGATATTGTCTATGGTAAAACGAGCACATCCATCATATTCTAACAATTCAAAGGGGGGTTAACTCCATTTTCTTCTAACATTTCTTGTGAGGGAACCGGAAGAGTTTCCTACCCGTAGTCGCGCAAGACCATCCACTATTGCTAATTCTTCTCCCCCACCACTTGGGGATCCTCCATATTCCTCTCCTACCTATGGGCCTCTACTTTGCACCTCATCATCCTCCAAAGTTGTGACACTCCGCAACAACCAAGTAGTTTGTACTTTGTCTTTTGGGCCCCTACTACCACTACTATTGGTATCTCCACTAGATACCCTACTCTCAATGCCATGCCTCTTCACGGGCCTATCCTCATCCGTGCTCCTATCTGGCACAACACACTCTTCCACACTTTCTCCTGGTGTGATCTCCTTCCTCTTCATTATGAGCCTAACCCCTCTTCACACACCTCTTACTATCTTCCTTTTGCTTCTTTGTTCCACTCTTCTCTTCGACTCAACTCTTCTTGTGTACCTTTCAACTCTCTCTCTCCTCTTCTCTTCCGGGTCCATCCTCTTCCTCACCTCATTTTAACAATTTATGGATCCTCCTCAATGGAGTCATATCCTCTCTCACATTTCCCCTGTCTTTTCATCCCCCCTGCCCCCCAACGCTAGGGGAGTCTACTCACCCATCCTGGTGGGATCCATGCACATGATCCCCTTCTCCACGAACACAATTTTTATCCAGAGTGGGATTTCTTCTAACAACTTTCTCCTAGGACCTTCTGTGAACTTTCTTTCAACATCGCAAAAATAATCAATGTCATCAACAATAAATTTAATTATATACCCTTCCTTCACCCAAGTAAACCAGAAATCGATGGCTCGAGTCCACTTATTATCCAATTCCTTCAGCCTATCAATCATGACTTGATCCCAGACCAATGGTTCTTGCGGCCTTAAAGCAATATTAGTAGCAGTCTCCCTCTTCAACTTTTCGTACAATAGACAGGGAAATTCAACAAAGAAAATTTCATGCATATAAGAGTAGAGATACATGTCCTTCCATCGTTTGGCATTGGTATTCATACCTTGAGTTTCCCGCTGAGCAAACTCATCTTCTTTTGTAGTCATCCAATCTTGTGTTTCTTCATGAGATGGATACCACCTCATTCTTTTCCTTCATCATTCAATACAAAACTTCCAGGTCCTGACAACAAAACCATTTGTTGGATCGTTAATGCTTGTGTGCATCCTTCTTAATGATGGGGGGTTTAAGACCCATGGTTTTTCAAGATTTAACCAACAAAAATCCCAAGGCATTGGCATATCAATCCTCAGCCAAAGACTGAAGAAGGTCTCAACCCACCACGAGGATCACATAGACCATCTAGTCTTGTGTCAGTGATGAAGGACTAATTACACATAAATGCATCTGAGTTTGCATTCATATTATCCATTGCATACTACTTAATACCAACAACATACAACAACAACACACACATCCAATTGACACATGATCAACACATCATAATGACAGAATCACTGCAGGTTTATTATCTTCATTCAACCATCACAAACATACATTAAGTAACTCATCAATTGACAACACCAAAGCCATGCTCTCTTATATATTTTCCCACTGTTACATTACATAGCAGCATGCACTTTCTTTCGGACTCTGCAAATATGAAAGACTCAGACTTACAACCAAAGACATTACAAAATGTAGGCTCAGAGTGAGGTCAAGGACATTGACTACCAACAACAACAATACCCACAACTATCAACCAAAAACCAACCGAATAACTCTTTTTCTGTTTTTGTTGATCCCTTTTATCTACTTCTCGGCTCTAGCACTCTGCCACTTTCTATTATGTGCCACTCATTCCTCTGACTGCCAGTTCCACACGCTTTTGTCACCTGCATGCATTCCATGTAGCCTCTTTGGAATCGTGGCAATCTCAACTACCTTGCCAAATCATCTTCTTACTGCTCCACGATCCCTTGTGTTGCATGTCGTAATCATTTGAGGAATTTTCTCGAAGATTCTTTTCTTGATTATGGTGTGCATGTAGTGTCTTCTTAATTTATGGCATGCATCACAAAACTCGGACTGATGCTCATTGGAAGAACATGAACTGGCGCTCATTAACAAAACTTGATCTAGCGCACACACCTCATGTCACCCATTGTGCAACTTCTTAGAGTGCGCACAAAACTGGAATATGCGTGCACAACTTTGTTTGTGCACACACACAATATTTACCCAAAACTTCCGGTGCCAACACAAGTTACAATACAATCAAGGAACTAGTCACCTTCTCAGAGAGTTTTGTATGTTTCTAGATGAGATGGTTGGGAGCATGAAAGGAATTGTTCAACATTCCTTTGTTCTTCCTCCTATTGGAGTGATATACACACAATACTAGCAATGGAAGAAAGATACTCACACACAAGCAAACACAAGAGAGAGTAAGTATGCAAGTATGAGAAGAAAACATAGAAATGTGTAAGTTGAACATTCATTTATAATTACTATATATCGAGTATATAATTGTAGAAAGAGTAGTTAAAGTTGACAAAGTATCTAATAAAAGACAATAAAGTGAGTAAGTGATCAAGTTATACTAAGACACCCAAAAGGAATAAGGATAAAGTACAAAATTGTACAAACCTATAAAATAGATCAAGTATATTTATGACAGTTTCATACATGTTCACTATACTAAGTCTCATCAAGCTAATAGTTCTCCACCCATGATTTGGGATTTGAGGGGGACAATACCAAGTTTAAAGGGAGTAGTTTGCTTGTTTGAAAGTGACATATAGACCGACATGTTATGAAAAACAATGCACATTTGAAAACAAAACTAGTGCTAAATGCTTAGGGCCTATACCTACTTACTATTGTTTATAGTGCATAGATAACTATCATAAACCAACTACCTTTAGTACCCAATTTTAAATAATCATACCAATGTGCCACACAATAACAACTAACCCAATCACACTAGTTTTTTTGCTATAACCCAATGCACTAATAGGAAGGATAAACAAGAATAGAATGCACAAGACATGTATATTTATGATTAGTTGTTAAATAATCGATAATGGATTTACATTGATTTGATATAGAGAAGTAGATATTTTGTTTTCACTCAATTGTTGTACAACTTGGATAAATTGAGTATAAATAGCTAATCACTCAATCCACACTACTTAGGTCCATAGGCCAACCAAGTCTAAGTTAGTGTACTATCTAAGATTATATAATATTTTACACTTTTCTCAAAGTGCACAAAGTTAAACAGGCAATAGTCATACTCATTAAGTGCGATATAGTGAAATTATATGTACACAGTAGCATTTTGCAAAGCTTTTTTCTAATCATGCAAAACTAGGTTTAAGGTATAAATAAGTTTATGGGTTGACCTGAGTGTTATTGGATAAATCAGTGAATGTAGACATAAACTAATCTCCCTAGATCCACCTGGATCTAGAACAAAACAAGACAGGACATGACGCTTTCCCTAAGTTCTTATCATTGAATTTACTATCAAAGAAGGAATAGTTGACATACCTTTAGATATCACTTCCTTATATATATGTTGTCCCTGCTTCACCTCGATGCTCTTGTGAGATCAGATCTGCAATGACACAAACCAACCAAAGTGAAAGCAACAATGTAGATTCAATGAAAACTTAAACATGTGATCAAGGAGTCATGTAATAAAATGCTAATGGTTTTATGGGAAAGAAACATGTCACCGTATCATATTAAGTAAAAGTGGAAGATACAACCAAATTGCCTTGATGTCGCAAGATCCCTTTCGATGGTCCTTTGTTCCAACACACACATACACTTGATCTGAATTTGTATGAAGATGGTCCACAAAATCTTGATGGACAAATGGAGGCCTTAAGTATCAATTGTAATAGGATCCTTCACACAGTCTTCAACCTATTCATTCAACAATTATTTGCTCAATCTTGCTTAACCTTTTCCATGAGAAACCCATCATTATATAGGAGACGGTGAAGTGGTTACAAGGATGAGGATGATCCCACCAAATCAGAGAAGCCAGTAAGACCACAACCATATGGACGCCATCTCACATTCTAGAAGATTTTCCTTCTAGAAACTTTGTGAAACCTCTTCTTCTCCTCAACTTCAAGCACCGCCGCACCCTGCCTATATAACAACATGTGGAAATCCCGCGAGCCAGACATAGAGAAGCCTGCGGAAATCAAGGATTTCCGCACTGTGTACCAATGTCAGCCTGCGGCGTCATTATAAAAATATGCCTTGTAGGCGAAGAACTTAATCCTTTTTCTCATGCAAAAGATTGTTTTGAGAGCCTGAACACATGCCTATATAGTCACCATCAGAGTGACCAAAATAATGTGTAACATAATGCCCCCCAAAGTATGAGGCTGAAACTCATGATAGCCGAAATACTTTGTAGAATGCGTGTGTGTGTCAGGAAAAAGGAGCACACCAATCAAGAACCTGCAAACAATCAAGCATTAGTGCAATACGATACCATTTCTTAGGCAGACATTCCCATGCTCAGACTACAAATGATTTGAATCATAAATGTCAATCATGGCCACCAATTATACACTGTGGATCCATGTCATCAAGACGATACATAGCCACCAGGAATACACTGTAGATCTATGTGTTAACAAACTTGAGATCAGGACATAGCCACGAGACATACAAAGTGGATCTATGTGTCAAATATAAATCATAAATACTCCATCGCAACCTAGACCAAAATGATGAGATCCAGGGTCTTCAACCCCGTCGTCCGTAAGTACGAATCTAACCATGAGATTATAGGTGTTGAAGTTGAACATGGTAGAAACCACTTGATTACCGGTCATTGATGAAAATCGTTAACAAGTGCAATGGAAATCACCATTGATGTCAATGACTCCCAAGGTACCTTAGTACAATCCATCGAATGTGAATAAATGAGCTGAAGTCGAACACTCGATAGAATCTCTCGATCAGGGACCAATGATGTGAATCCACTATCGAAAGCGAAGAAACCTGCCATTGAGGCATGCAGACTCTAAGGTACTAAATGATTTCTAAGTCTTGTTCCTGGATAATGAGCTGAAGTCAATGGGAAAAGACTCGTCACAGGAGGGCCTTAATGTATCCCCCATCAATGACACGAAATAAGTAACATATTTAAGGTAGATCAAAGTATGAAAAATGATGTGAAACTGACACAAGGAAGGCCGGCATGGTAAGAATGAAAAATTGCAGATGGCTGAATCGATAGAGGGCTTGTTTGGACTTCTCTTGAACATATGAATGACACGACAAAGGTCTTGGCAGCATTGACTCAAAAACAACCCAAGATATGGACCTACAGAGGGTCAGATGAGAGACAAATGGATTTCCCAACCTGGATTTTAATGATGAAGGGGGTGTCATGTTCAAGAGCGACTATTACTGCCACTAACATGGATACAGAGACACATTTCTTTCCCAAATTCCGCCCCACCATTTTTGGTGAGTACCTCTTTATTTTTACACAAGCTTGAGGAGGATAACATATGCTTGTTGATGTAAGCTCATCCTTCGGACGAGTCCCTCAGAGTATGTTTAACGAACCCTAAGAAGGAGTGGTTCGATCCCATGTGGGTCTTTCGATGTTTATTTAACGAGTCCAAAGATAGAAAACTCGGGGGTTTTTCATATTTAGAGAGTCTAAAAAACACTTAAAAAGAACTCTCTCGGTTCCTTTTTCGTAAAATAGTTCAATGGGACCGAAAAAGTGATAAATTATCGCCCATCAAACGTTGTCTTCAAATACTTTTACAAGCGTGAAAAGAACAAGGTCGCTCGACAATCTTTTCATTTTTAAGGAGTGTGAAAAGAACTTAAAGGATACTCCATGGGTTTCTCTTTTCGTGTTTCCATAATGAGTACGAAAAAACGACAAAAGTATACTCGGTTGCATTCTCATCGATTTTCGAGCACGAGAATGAACAAATACTAGGCTTGACTTTTTTCTAAAAAACCCTAAAAAGTATTGATATATTGAAAAAACAGAAAAGTGAATCAAGAAAAATCATCCATACGACATTGTCTAGGGCCTTAATCTTCACATCTGCGAGAAAAAACATACTCACTCAACCATTAAACGATTAGGTTATAATAAAATGCATTAAAATAATATAAAATATTATTAGAAAAAACAAAAATAGACATAAAAAAGGGGATAAGACCTCTTATTGTTATTTCATTTGCATTTCATTCAAAATTAGTCTAGAAACCCTGTTTTACATCATATTTCGACTGTCGATTACGAGAAGCACAGACGATCATTTAGCGAACGGTCTCCATGAACACGGTAAGCTCATCATCCTCTTCTTTTTCATTAGATTGAAATTCATTTATTTTGGTGAAAAAGTAGTTTTTGGGCCGATAGGCTCGCGTTGGGGCCGCCGCAGGTGGCTAGTATCGGGACTTGTGGAAATCGATGATTTCCGCAAGTGCCCTATGACTCACCTGTGGAAACCTCGCACTGTAATAAAAGTGCGTCTGCAGCGGCCGAAGACCCAAAAATTATTCATGCGTTTGCCCAAAAAGAATTTCAAAATCAATGTTTTGAAGATGCTATCTTCTTTTCCTCGTCTCCATGCAGGTGTTTGATTGCCAAAATGTTGGAATGGAGAGAACGGGAACATGAGGATGATGACTTCATGGCTTTGAATTATCCTAGCACCGTCAATGCCCTTCGACAGTGCGGAGTGTTAAAAAAATTTAAAATCCAGGGCATGAGAGCCCAACTGAGGCTATTAGAATACCTGGTCCATATGTGGAACATAGACCAGCAAGTGTTTCACGTGGGTGTCCATGTTCTTTCCTTGGACATCGAAGATATTTACTTCTTGACGGGGCTATCCCATCTTGGAGCACATGTGACCTTAATAGGGGGTCAAGGTGGTGGCCTACCGATGAGCGAATATATTCATCGGTACTGTGAACCCGAGGCCGAGAGACGCAAAGGTATGGTAGCCATCAGAGGTGTTCTATATTTAACTCTCTGGACTATCCTTTTTACCATTGCGCACATGGCATGAAGTGCATCTCCATACATGACCCTCCAAAGTTACTTTCAGTATGTCATGGAATTCACGGAACCTCGTGTGTTCAACTGTTGTGGTGGTCTTCTTCGCAGTATGAAGACACAGTTAACAAAAAGCAAGAAAGGGGACCTGAAGCAATTTGGGTATGGATCCATTTTGGTGTCTTTCTTTCTAGAAAGAGTCCCTCATTTACACCTACAGGTAGAGTGGGGTATACTAGCGCCACGAGATCCGCGGATGAAGCGGTGGTGTGATCTCATGGCCCGGCATGTAGCGGGCCCCATTATTCAATATAATGATGCAGTTTTTGACTGGTTGAGGCCACAGATATTGATGATAGATGACTACGTGTATGTCGGTCTGGACTTTCACAATGATCCCGATTTGGTTTTACCCGAGGGTTTTCAGTGGGGGGACCTAGGTAAGAAAAACATTTTGTTTTTATAGTATTTTTGTGATTTTTAGAATATAAGATGTTTTTATATATGCTCTCTATCCAAAGACTAATCAAACATTTTGACCATGCAGACGTAGGGCCAAACCGGCCTCCGGGTACTTCCCCATTTAGAGGTGAGGGGAAGCAGCGGTAGTAGCAGGATGGGACACTGACGACTATGAAGTGGTCGAGCAGAATTTAGAGGGTCTAATAGCAGACATCCCAGATATCTCGATCAATGAGATTTCGAGGTGTTATCAGCGCCACACCGTAGGCATGTCTGGTTCACTCAGTCGATTACTTCGCAGAGTAGCACAAGAAGTAGTATGCTACCTTGAACAACATCCATGATGCTATTTTTTAGAAGTCGTGGGCTTCATATTTTGATATTTTGGTCTTTTTGGATGGAAAACACATTTTTGTAAAACATTTTATCGTTATATATACATGAGGCTTATACCGGATTACTTTTCTTTTATATACAATGTATGACGTGTGATTGGATTTATAAATGTCTCAAATGTCTGTCTAACACATAATTAGCTAATGCATCGGTTAACGTATTTAGACATCTAGGAATGTGTTGATACTCAATATTATAAAAATAACGCTCCAAGAGGCGAATTCGCAAATATATCCATAACAATGTAGGACTTCGAATAACATAGACATTACTTAGCTGTAGTACTAGTAGATGTGAATCAAGTCGTACAACCAGGTGACATATTCCAAGTGAAATAGCGTCAATCAACAATTCAATGACTGCGATATATTCCACAATGTTGTTAGTTACACGACCGAGGCAAACACCGTGTGGGGTAGAGAAGACACTGACATCTGGAAACCAAGCACAATGCAAGGTAAGCAGCTAGGGGTTGAAACCAAACAACGAAAAAACACAAGAGTAGCACACAAAAGTATGATACAGTAAAAATACAAGCACTTTATGCAAATATAACCTAGGCATAATACTTCTTCAAGTAAAGCCCATTTATGGATTCACTCAAAGGAATACCATCATAATCGACTAACTCATAGGCTCCCTTCTCCAACACTCGTTTGACGATATAAGGGCGTGCCACATAGCCTCAAATTTTTCGGCCCCTAGTAAATCATGATCTGGTTCATAGAGAAGAACTAGATCAAATTCGAAGAAAACACGTGGTTTAACGTGTTTTTCGTATTGGGCTTTCATGCGTTTCTTCTAGGTTTCAATTACTAGGGTGGCTTCACAACAAGTTTCGTCTAAACGCATCAAATACAATAGGCGTTCCTCTTTGGTAGATGTGTTTGGGAGAAGTTCAACGACTAGCTTCAACGATGGTATCTCACATTCAATCAGCAGAACAACTTCGATACCATACACCAACTGAAAAGGCGTAAATCTTGTGGCAGACTTCACGAATGTCCGATAGGCCCACAATGCTGAAAACAACATCGTGTGCAAACTTGTCTTGTGAATTTCTATTATCCGTCAAAACATTGTAATGAGAACCGTGTTTATCGCTTCAACTTGGCCATTGTCTTGTGGATAGTAGGGGGTTGAGTTTTCATGTCGAAAACCCAACTTTTTGGTAAGCTCGGACATCATGAAATTCCAAAAATGACTACCGTGATCGGTGACGATAGCTTGCGGGATCCCGAATCGTGTGATGATGTGATTGAATATGAATGGGGTTGCAGTTTTTCTGGTATTGTCGAATGTAGGCATCGCCTCGACCCACTTCATGAAATAATCCACGGCAACAATGATGTATCCATGCCCCCCAGCCGAGTAAGGGTTACATGTCATGAAATCAATGCCCCATTTTGCGAAAGGTCCAACGGAAACTACAGGGTGTAACATAGCAGGATGTGATCTTATTTTGTTGTTATATGTTTGGCAGGCATGGCATTTTTGGACGGCAATAATACAGTATTTAAATAAAGAAGGGAAAAAATACCCGGCTCGTAAGATATTTTGGGCAATATCATACCCAGACATGTGACCACCACATGCTCCAGAATGGCAGTCATTTAAATCTTTCTCTGCCTCATCATAGGTGAGAAGTCGTCAAAAAACGGAGTCAACCATACAGTGATAAAGATTGTCACTGAGGATAATATATTTATGAGCTTGGTATCGTATACGACGACGGTCAACGCTAGACAGATCAGGGCATAAAGTTTGAATCTGGAGATATATAATGATATCTCCATACCAAAGGTTATCAGAACTGATCACAAAAAGGGATTCATCGGGCAAAGAATCCTCTGCTACATTTTCTTTCTTAGTGCAGGGAAGGTCACACATTTGTTCGGAAAACGCCAAGGATTTCTTAGATTTAGCATGTTCGAACTCTAATTCAAACTCTTGGAGAATCACTATCCATTTAGAGTACTTGCCCCCTAGAAATTGGCGTGTAAGAATGTGTTGCATAGGGTTGCAACCGGAAATTATAGTGGTCTTGCGTAATAGGATGTAGTGACGGAAACGTTGGACAGCTTGAAAAACTACTAGGGCCAGTTTCTCAACATGTAAGTATTTGGCTTCGGTGGTCGTGAGACTCCGACTCAAATAATAAATGACATGTTTGTTGTGTGAATCATCTTCTTGGACTAGAACCATGGCGATGGTAGAGTTTGAGACAACGAGATAAAGGAAGTAATATCAACTATAATCGGGTGGGAAACGTAGTGGGGTATGGGTTAAAGTCAGTTTCAAATCTTCAAAATCTTTGTTGGTAGTGGTATCCCATACGAACTCGGAACCTTTCTTCAGCAGTCGAGTAAATCCGAGCGTTAATTGAGCGTAGTTTGGGATGAAACGATGTAAAAAGTTTGCCTTCCCTTGCAAACTTTGAAGCTGACGAAGTGAATAAGGAGGAGGGAGATTGAGGATCGCCTCGGCCTTCAAAGGATCTACCTTGATCCCCTGACGTGATACAATAAAGCCCAGAAGTTGGCCAAAATCCACACAGAAAACACATTTGTGTGGGTTTAAGCGTATCCGATAGAACCGGCAACGAAGGAAAATTGCTTAGAGGTGTGCCATATGGTCACTATAATGCATGCAATGCGCTAGTAGGTCATCTAGATATGTTTGTACAATGTGCTTGATATCATGAAAAGCATAAGACATGGCACATTGAAAAGTCACACCGACGTTCTTTAAACGGAAGGGTAGTTTCTGGTAGGCAAAGGTGCCCCAAGGACAAACAAAAGCAGTTTTGTGTTGATCCGCGGGTAAGATGTTGATTTGATTATAGCTAGAGAAACCATCCATTGAAGAGAAGATTTCACTCCCAGCACAATCGTCGACGATCTTGTCAACGAAGGGGGTGGGAAAGCTGTCCTTAGGACAAGCTTGATTGATATCCCTATAATCAGTGTAGACATGGATCGTACCTTGTTTCTTGTTAACCGAAACTAGATTGGAAACCCAATCAGTTAAAGGCACAGGATAAATAAAGCCATCTTTAAGAATTTTTTTGACTTCAAGCTTGATAGTAGTTGCTTTATGAGGGTGGACCGGACAAAGTCTCTGCCAGACGGGTTTAGCGCCTGGGTATGTCTTAATTTCGTGTACAACAATATCATGGTCAATACCCGACATCTCTTCATAGCTCCAGGTAAAGATGTCACGAAACTCTTGAAAAAGGGATTTATATGCAACAACCTCGTCAGTGGAGCACGAAGCTTCGATGTGAACATTTTCGACAATTTCAGGTTTAATGGATATGTCGAGGGGGATAGTGGGCAAAATATTACTTAAGTTCCCTTCATATAACACATCGTGTGTAGACTCGGGGACAGAGGAAATGGCAATAATGGTCGACGGAGTCGAGATCCGTTGGTAACTCTTGATGGTGTGATGTTCTAGGAAGAGAATGGAACGATGATGTCCATCATCCCAAGGGGTGTCTTCCATAGACATAACTGACATAATCATCTCATCCGTAGGAAAAATAACGTGGAACAAGTCAGGATATGAATCACCGAGAGAGGGGGTAGGAGGGTTTCCGATTGAATGGCTTGATAGGAAAATTCAACCGGAATTAAAGGCATTTGGTCGCCGTAGTGAAGATAATCACCAAGTTCGGGTATTATCCACGGGTCGGAAGACGGGTGAGTTTTGCGAATGGAGGTGGAAATCAAGTTGATCAAAGCAACCAGAGGAGACGAAACATCAGGAGGTGGGATTGGGAATGTACCCATCAGAGTCGAATATTTAAGTAGGCCCACACCGACGTTCTCATACACAGGAGGTGTCTTCGCGATAAAATGTACGTTGCTAGTACGGGTGTCAGAGTTGAAAAAGGCCAGTTGGTCGACAGTAATGACCTTTCCCTGATGTGGAAAATGTACAACACGGAAAAGGGTAGACATAAATACGTGCATCACATCAATCCAGCTGCGACCAAGTAAGAGGTTATAATCGAGAGGTGCATCGAAGACCTCAACTTCAACATTGAGCGATTTGCCTTCTAACGTAATAGACAATGAATGAAGCACACCATAGGGATTAAAGCTAGAGCCATTGAAGGCCTTAAGTGTGTTATGTGATTCATTAAGGGGAGGAGATCCGATGGCCTTCCAACAGGCAACAAACATTACACACGTGGAGGCACCCTCGTAAATAACAGTACTACAAATGTTCTTGTCTGTGACAACAACTTGTATTTGGAATGCTAGTTGAGGGGGGAGTCTTGGAATGTGATATTCGAGTTTAAAAATGATCAAATTTGTATCCGTAGGATCAATTCCACCGATAGCCTTTAACAGTGTCTTCCATTGAGCAGGGAAACTTTGAAGGACTTCGAAAGTCGACATCGTAGAAGGTGCTTGCGCAAGATCTTCTACAATATTGTAGTTCTGAGCAGCATGTGCATGAGGGTCGAAGGCGAATTTTCGAACAACACCCTTTGTGGGAGGGCGATGAACTATATCGAGACTTGGTCGTTCGATATGAAGAGGACCATTGGGAGGTGAAGTTGAGGGAGGTTGTTGAACCAACAAAGGTGGTATATCGTCAACTTTCTCCTTTGAGGAAGAGTAATCTTTGGCTCGAGTGGTAAGTGTAACGTCATTCTTTTTGGAATCACTAGTACACATAAAGACATAGGAAGTAGTGGAGGGAGAGGGTTGGTCGTGAATGACCAATTGGGCCTGTTGTTGAGAAGGGAAAGGTTGATACAAAACGACAGGTGTGGGAGGTTTCGCGGTCCCTTGGAGGAACTTAGTAACCTAGGCCTGTCTTGGAAAATCTTTCGTGTAGTGATCGTCACCACAGATAAGGCAAGGGTATTGGGGTTTGCGCTTATCTTTATCATCAACAAGTTGTGTTTTGGCTTTCTCAGACTGTGGGTTATTTTTATCCTCCTTATCCTTACCCTTCCCTTTTTTAGATTTATTCTTTCCGGCAGGGGTAGATTGAACAGAGTTAACCTCAGAGGTTTTGTCGATGGAAAGAGTAGGAGACAAACCATTCTAAACATTAGAAGAATTAGACTTGGGTTTGGTGGGAGAGGCTTGTGTAGTTTGAGGTTGAGCATGGAAAGTGCCAATCACACCATCAGCCGCATGAGAAGAAGCATGGGTAGTTGAGGTAGCAGTAGTAGAAGTGCGAGGGGCATCAGGGAGTAAGTCGTAAAGAGTACCCGTTTGTGAATAAACGAGGTCAAGGTACTGAGAAAGACTGATTGCATGTTCTTCTGTGACAACTCCACCCATGGCAATGTCATGAGAGATTTTATTCACGAATGATTTCGTGAACCATTCTGCCAATAAATGATCGGGAAGATAAAGTTTGATCAAACGTCGTCTTCGTCTCCACTCATGAATGTGATTAGAGATGTGAGTGGCATTATTTTGCTTGAAGGAAATTAAAATCTTGGTTCTTGTTTCATAAAGGATTGGCAGTTGATAGTGCGTAAGAAAAGCCATGGCCAGGGTATTAAAGTCAGTGAAGAAACCTCGTGGTAATTCTATATACCATTTTGCAGCCGAACCCGTGAGAGTTTGTTGGAAGAGTCGTAACCAAATGGAATCATTCATTAAAGAGTTGGATGAACACCAAAGGTGGAAAGTCATGACATGGTTGTTTGGATCCTCTCCTGATTTACCATAAAATTTTGGAATGTCGAACAGTAGTTTGGCCGGTATGACGGGCCAGTGGGGAGAATGTAGGATAGGATCATTCAAGATTCTAGACAAGTTAGATAGATCCAAAGTCGCTAAAAAGGGAAACTGTCTATTCACATGAGGATACTGGTGACTTTGGGGAGGGAGTCCCATAGGTATACTAGTAGGACCGTATGCAGTCTGCATGTGAGGCGGGGGTCCTTGCAGATTCATATATGTGTGTGGAGGCATGTAGCCCATAGGGTTGTATTGATTAGGAATGTTCCCTTGAAAAGGAACACTAGATTGAACGTTCGAACCCCAAATGGGATTGGAAGAATTGAGATATGACTGGCCCGAACTAGGGGGTATAAAAGAGCTAACTTGAGGTTGTTGCCCCCCAGATGATTGTGGATTTCCCTGGATGAGAAGGTTCCAATACTGGGCTAGTGATCCGTGGATGTTCTGTCCATATTGTGGATTATATCCTCCAAGCGGGGGTTTTCCTCTAGGCGAGGA
>SNQJ01S0067010.1:11229-43215 GCA_010110895.2 Picea sitchensis | reverse complement strand
CCCCCCGGGTTATATTTCCCCCAATGGGAATATGATAATCGGAAGTGAATAACGGAGTAGAGCTTCCAAAGTTAATAGAGCCACTGGGGCTAAATGCTCCCATAAAAGGTGGATAAGAGCCCCCAGAGAGGAACTGGGATGGTGTCAGAATGGAAACAGAAGCAGTATTATACCTAGGCGAAGTAAAGACTCCAGAAGCTCCAGATGGAACTTGGGTAGGAATGGGGATAGAAGCATTCAAAGCATTATACCCAAGAGGCAGTGACGGGATTTGTCTAGACGAAAGTGGTGTGCCAATAGGAGTTTGGCTAGCCACCGTATTCCCAGTGGGAATAATCGTAGTGTTTGTGACCATTGTGGAATGGGCCTTCTGAAGAGGGGTGGTCAAGCTAGGACCAGCCAACGGTGTCTCTGAACCAGCAAAGAAATAGCAAGTTGTACTGTTAAAGTGATCTAAAGGTATTGTAAATGTTGCAGATGTCTCGGGTAGTTCAGAAATGACAGGTATGTCAGCACCTACCTCTGAGTTGGGAGGGTTCCACCCAGAAGTCGGAGTTCGAAGTATGTCAACGGTCCAAAAGGGATCCTCGTTTTCAAGGCCGACAAGAAGTCCGATTGGTATTCCAGAAGTGTCAACAACAAGTTCTCCGGACGAGTTCAGTCGAAGAATACGTCTCTCATATCTAGGAGGTATGCAGAAAGAGTCTAAAGAATCATAAACGATTCAAAATATTTCTAAAGAGTCAGTTCTTTCTGCCTATGAAGGTATGTGGTTCTAGATCTCACTCTGTTGAGGAGATTCCTCCGATGGGTTAGGAAGCAAGGGTTGGGAAACTTCTGGATCTTCTGGAGGTAGTCCTTGCATCCTACGCGAACGGCGTGGAGGGTCAATGTTGGCTTAACCAAAAAGTTTACGGAAAAAATCTATGGCCAACTATGTAAACAAAAAACACTCGCTAATAGAATCTAGGAATCAAAACCAAGCAAACAAAACCTTCTTATTTCGAAGTCACTAGTTGGTGATGAAATCCAATGTCGCGAAGTCAAGACAAGAAGGGGCTAGGACAAAGCGGATGGAAAATTTACGTCGACGACCTGCTTAACAGAATTGTGCCTTGGTGCAATCTCCCACACATAATCGTGGGTATACCCTCCAAGGAGCCTGAGTGAGTCTGGCCAACGTAAATTCCAGGTACCGTGAAGACTTGCCCCTCCATAGTCACCTCATGTAAGATCCTAAGAAGATAGGCAACTAAGGCTACCAAGGACAACAATGATGCCTGGGGAAATAGTCAACAGTCTGATCCACATGCAAAGGAAGGGTATCTAGCCCAAAATAAACTTGAGAGGCTTCCACTCATAATTGTGGATATACCTTCAAGTGACCCCCATAATGCGCCCAATCTCTACACCAAGATCAACAAAGCAGGGTGAGTAACTCTGTCAATCTCAATGTGACCTCAGGTTTGACCCTTGTGTGAGAAGGGCTTCCCAGGACAAAATGTCGCAAATGGAATTTAACACTCCCTATCACAAGATGCTATTGTGTGTTTTGTGCTTTGGAGAGCGTGTCTCACAGCTTATTCCAAAGCTCTAGCCTAGCTAATGTTGGTGTAATAGAGCCCTAGAAAAATAAAAGTTACTAATTAAGTTTTAGATTTTGCAATGTTTTTAGAGGCTATTGTTACTCAAGAGGGAGACGGGAATGAAACCAATGTTGTGTAAGACCTTGACCCAACAATATGTAAATAGAAATGAATGATGCAAATTTTTGTTCAATGAATTCTATCTACAACAGAGACAAGGTGTTTCTGGAATGATGTAAGCTACGAAATATACTTTCTTTTTTCCTTAAATGAACACAATTTCAAACAACCATAAACAATGAAGTTCCTCAATATTCTCTTCTTTTAAATGCAATAAACTTTCCTATGTGAGATTACTCAAAAGAATGAATAACTTCAAATTCTTCCTTTCTAAGACCAGACCAAGGGCATGACAGAGAAAGGACAAGTAATCCAAGAAAATATATACCTTCAACAAGCACCCAAATCAAACTTTCAATGAAGATAAAAGTAAAAAATGACAAGAAAGTATTTCTCCAAATGCAAATGAAGAAATGACCCCTCAATCATCAATCAAACTAGAATATGTAGTCAATCCAAAACTTCAAATCCAATCAAAGAATTTTAATCGAACAAGCACTTAGATATTAGCTCACAGATTATACCCTTGTCGATAAAAATCAACAACAAAAGATTGGAAAAATTAAAAAGAGGTGTTTGATCTTCGAAACCACCCAACAACAAGTCAAATGTCTAGAAAAGAGTCAAATACTAGCAATAAAATTTCCTCCCAGCTGACTAGAGCAAAACTGGGCATCAACAGAGGTTAACACCTAACTCAAAAAATCCGCAGGCGTCGCTGCGGCCTAGTAGCATGTTACAGTGCGGAAATCAAGAGTTTTCACAGGCCAAAAAAAGGTGGGGTGAGGAAAGTTCGCACTGAAGCAAATAGCCAGGGCACGGAAATTGAAGGTTTTTGTAGGCTATGTATAGGGTACAGTGCAAATGTGTCTGCAAATCAAGAAATTTTGGGAAGAGGGTAAAATATCTAAGTGAACTTTTAAATCCAGAGAGTCTGAATGGATCTCCCACAGACTCAGAGACTGATTTCATGTAAAAAGAATAGGATAAAAGAAAATGGCCAACAAAAAACCACAATCAAGTCGTATCCCCAATGGAGTTGCCAATTTTGTTATTGAATAAGTCGGTGAATGCGGACATAAACTAATCTCCCTAGATCCACCTAGATCTAGAACAAAAAAAGACAGGACATGACGCTTTCCCTAAGTTCTTATCATTGAATTTACTATCAAAGAAGGAATAGTTGACATACCTTTAGATATCTCTTCCTTATATATATGTTGTCCCTGCTTCGCTTCGATGCTCTTGTGAGATCATATCTACAATGAAAAAAACCAACCAAAGTGAAAGCAACAATGTAGATTCAATGAAAACTTAAACACGTGATCAAGGAGTCATGTAATAAAATGCTAATGGTTTTATGGGAAAGAAACATGTCACTGTATCATATTAAGTAAAAGTGGAAGATACAACCAAATTGCCTTGATGTTGCAAGTTCCCTTTCAATGGTCCTTTGTTCCAACACACACATACACTTGCTCTGAATTTGTATGAAGATGGTCTACAAAATCTTGATGGACAAATTGAGGCCTCAAGTATCAATTGTAATAGGATCCTTCACACAGTCTTCAGCCTATTCATTCAACAATTCTTTGCTCAATCTTGCTTAACCTTTTCCGTGAGAAACCCATCATTATATAGGAGAAGGTGAAGTGGTTACAAGGATGAGGATGATCCCACCAAATCATAGAAGCCAGTAAGACCACAACCATACAGACGCCACCTCACATTCTAGAAGATTCTCCTTCTAGAAACTTCGTGAAACCTCTTCTTCTCCTCAATTTCAAACGCCGCCGCACCTCGCCTATATAGCAGCATGTGGAAATCCCGCGAGCCAGACATAGAGCAGCCTGCGAAAATCAAGGATTTCCGCACTGTGTACCACTGTCAACCTGCAACGTCATTCTAAAAATATGCCTTGTAGGGGAAGAACTTAATCCTTTTTCTCATGTAAAAGATTATTTTGAGAGCCTGAACACATGCCTATAGAGTCATCATCAGAGTGACCAAAATAATGTGTAACATTGAGTTGTTGATGCTATGAATTACAAGTAGGAGGTCACGAGGTCAAGTCCCTAGAGTGGTTGTCTTTGTGAATATTACGAGCCTCACTCAATGACCTTGCCAAGTCAGGTTTTCAAAACTGCAACTGACCGGTTCACCCTGAGTATCGTCCTCGGAATGAGGGAAGTGCTTGGTGGGTTTCCCAGGATGTGCATTTCATTGGGAAAATAAATAAATCATGGTATAAATAATATATCCCAAGGGAATATGAAACATTTTGCATTCATTGATTTGTGTCTAAAACTATATTTACATATAGTCAAGAAGACAAAGAAAAAGAAGAAGAAGATGATTCATTATGACTTTTGGGATTTTGTTCTTGAATGTTTGTTGAGTTATCCATTAATTTTAGCATGCTTGCACTAAAATGAGTTGCGTGAGACTAGAACAAAAAACATATGCCAAGGTAGAAAGATAAAGTTAAGCATGATTGAAATTCTAGATAGCACCACAGATTCACAAAGATGGAAAGTGTGATTGAAATAGAAGCATGTCCATAACACAACATTAGATTAAAACTCTTATGCATGTTGAATTTGACCATTGTAGTGTGTATGTGCTCATACTTAGACAATCTTCTAGCTTGAGCATCTCTTAAGCATGAATCCTCCAATCTTGGACTTAGTTTATCTCTGACTCCATCTAGGATCACATCGAGTAAGATTATTGTCAAATATCCTCTAGAAATTATTTCCAACCACATTAAAAAAACTTTTGTTGTACCACTTCAAAACAAGGTTCTAATGCTTTCTTTGTCATGACCATGTTGAGGGCATTTTGCAGTTGACATGTTCTAGGGTTTCTACATTATTGTCAAGACTATTSTCATATTATCGATTTAACATCTAGATTCCCTTCTTAGAATTAACCTTGTTGCATTATTTCCTACATTTGTCTAAAAACATCTTCTTTCTAAGCATGATTGAAATTCTAGATAGCGCCACAAATTCACAAAGCTGGAAAGTGTGATTGAAAAATAATCATGTCCATAACACAACATTAGATTAAAACTCTTATGCATGTTGAATTTGACCATTGTAGTGTGTGTGTGCTCAGACTTAGACAATCTTCTAGGTTGAGCATCTCTTAAGCATGACTCCTCCAATCATGGACTTAGTTTATCTCTGACTCCATCTAGGATCACATCAAGTGAGCTTATTGTCAAATATCCTCTAGAAATTATTTCCAACCACATTAAAAAAACTTTTGTTGTACCACTTCAAAACAAGGTTCTAATGCTTTCTTTGTCATGACCATGTTGAGGGCATTTTGCAGTTGACATGTTCTAGGGTTTCTACATTATTGTCAAGACTATTGTCATATTATCGATTTAACATCTAGATTCCCTTCTTAGAATTAACCTTGTTGCATTATTTCCTACATTTGTCTAAAAACATCTTCTTTCTAAGCATGATTGAAATTCTAGATAGCGCCACAAATTCACAAAGCTGGAAAGTGTGATTGAAAAATAATCATGTCCATAACACAACATTAGATTAAAACTCTTATGCATGTTGAATTTGACCATTGTAGTGTGTGTGTGCTCAGACTTAGACAATCTTCTAGGTTGAGCATCTCTTAAGCATGACTCCTCCAATCATGGACTTAGTTTATCTCTGACTCCATCTAGGATCACATCAAGTGAGCTTATTGTCAAATATCCTCTAGAAATTATTTCCAACCACATTAAAAAAACTTTTGTTGTACCACTTCAAAACAAGGTTCTAATGCTTTCTTTGTCATGGCCATGTTGAGGGCATTTTGCAGTTGACATGTTCTAGGTTCTCTACATTATTGTCAAGACTGTTGTCATATTGTTGATTTAGCATCTAGATTCCCTTCTTAGAATTAACCTTATTGCATTATTTCCTAAATTTGTCTAAAAACATCTTCTTTCTCTACACTTTCAAAATAGATAAAGTCCCCCCCAAAACTCATGAACCATGAACTATTGCATAGTTGAATCATTTCAAGTTGATGGAAGCAAATCCATATTTTTCTTTATTATGCTTGCAATATACAACTTCAAACTTGAATAAAAAATTATTAGGATCATCGTCTTTTCTTTATAATATACGAGAAGAAAATTAAATGAAATAGTCTTTCCTTTTCCATAGAATCATTAATAATTGGTATTACAACAATAGGAAAGGTCAATTTCTAACATCCCTTCTGAGGCATGTTATCCGATAGATATAAAAGTGAAAAAGATCAAGGGAGCCCTCGTCTTCTCTTAAAAGTGATGACACCTTATCAAACCTCTAAAAATCGTTTCATTATTTTCCTTTGACTCATTCTTTTGAATAATCATGAATCACACATTCCTAACAAAAACACCAAAAACATAGAGTTAGGTCTCAAGGATTAGATTTATATGTTAGATACCCCACCAAGAACCTTGTCAATATGTTGAACCATGCACATAGGATGTCAATACAAATTTTTATGTGTATTTCATAAAATGTCAATAAAAATTTTTATTTGCATTTCTTAGGATGTCAATATAATTTTTATTTTTATTTCTCCTTAAGAATGAGTAATACTATTTTTGGTATTTTCTGCCTATATATTATCATAAAAAAAAATCAATATATTTCAAAAAGGATAAAAAAAATCAATATATATTTCAAAAGGATTTGCTATTATGAATATTCTAAAATTCCCCACACACAAAACATATGTCGACTATTATGTTTAAATAAAAAAAACTGAATTGCAAACCAAACCTATCCGAGTAGTCAAAACCAAAGAGATAAACCTAAAACAACATTAAAAAAAAAAGGAGATGTCGTGTTACGCCGTTAGTTCTTCCAAACGAAGAGTATTAATAAACTCATTTTCTTCTTTTGCCTTTCAAGGTGGAAGAGGAATCGTGTTGATAAAAAAGAAGTAAACAATTGTGATAGTTCAAAATAGACTTTGTGTTGATGCTCTTTATTAAGAACACTAACTAAATATAATTTAGAAAGCAATATTATGCATTCAGCATATGACAAATATGAATGTGAAGGCAAGATCATGCATTCAATGTGTAAATGTGAAGGGGGTCATATAAACATAGTGTTTATGATGAAGTTGAGCAAAGTTTAAGTGATTTCTACTTATTCAAGTGTTGTTGTTTTTCTCCTTGGTATTTGCATTAAATCTACATCCTATTATTGTTTACATGTTGCATTGTTGAATTAAGGAAGAGAGACGTCACTAGAATAGTGATCTATTTTTTTTAGATAAAAGATTGAGATATTTGATTATTGAGGTTTCAACTTCCAATTATCATTTGTCAGCATAATGTGGTTAGTAGAGCCATGTTGAAGTGAAATCTTCATCACACGATCATTCTATTACTAGTTAGAGTGCACAAAATTTTTTTGCATGAAATTGTTTCAATAACAATGATGAGTTGGGTGGTATTCCCAAAATTGAAGTGGTTGTGGAGCCACCACTCAAGTAGAAGATTGAAAATCCACTAGAATATAATCAACCTCCACCTTTTTATGTACATTCTTTTGCAAATCCACCTCTTCATATTGTTACAGATACAAGGAAGTCTCCACCTCATGGTTGCTTCACTTGTTTGGTTTGTGGTGCTTATAGGTCTTTGAAGAGGACAAAAGTTTGAATCCAAGCAAATGTTGATAAGGTAAACAAAACTATTGAAAAAATGATAAAGGGTTTTAGACCTCTAAAGTTATATATTTGATTGAGATGCTTGATGGAAAGGAGCTAGTGATTAAATCGATAAAAATTAAAACCTAGTTTTCATTTTCAATTTTAGTTTTGAGGTTATTCAATTTACTACATTTTGAATTTGAACATTAAATATGATTTAAATGTTGAGGTGTTAGGGGACATATTGAACTTAGATTTATTTGGGAAAGATGGTTTTTGAAAAAAATTCAATCATGGTGGCTTATATGCAAATAGAGTAAAGGAAATTTCTTGTTGGTGAGATACTTTTGCATGGATTATGTTGGACATTGATATCTTGGTTTTTTTTGGTTGCTTTAATTTATGTGGAATGTTTTATAATGAAGAATGACACTTGATTTCACTTGTGTTTTGAAAAAAGAAAAAAGTCAAAATTATTGTGAAGTAGTAAATGAATGAATGAGATAGGCTAGCATTCATTTAATTAAAAAAAATTAAGATAGGAAAACAAAAACATGAGATGGAGTAAATAAGTTGTCTCTTATGTAATCATGGTGAAACTTAGTAATAATAAACAATATGCGTTAAAATGATGTAAGTTCATCTTTGAACTTATAATACATATTCATTAAAATGTTATAAGCTCATCTTTGAACTTATAAGATATATTCACTTGTAATATATCATGAGTGACATCATAGTGAGTTGTTAGAGTTTCCTTACCTTGTCACTCAAACAATGTTCATATTCAATAGCGAAGGTGTAACACCAACAACAATAGTTCAGATTATGTTACAACAATGGAGTTCAACCATGTTATAGGAGAAGGAAGGTAAAGGGGAGAGTTAGAGGGAACATGATTTTGTTACAATATAGGGAGTGCAACATTGTTTTAGGAGAAGGATAGTAAAGGGGAGAGATAGACGACATGTCCATGCCTCGAACATGCATGCACCATCCTCAATTTCTCCTTGTATAGTTGTAGTCCTAAGTTTTGGAGTTTGAGATTAGTTCAAAATTAGGGTGTGCCTTTTAATTTTAGAATAAGAGTGTTTTTCTATTTCTGAGTTGTTTTTCCAATTTAGGAAAGTGTTTTTCCAGCTTTAGATTAGACTTACATTAGATGCCTCTTGCATGATGAATTAATCTAAGAGGAGGTTGTGAATCTCAAGGAGAGGCACTTGGATTTATTAGTTGTCCTACTCCTATTGAGGTAAAGTATAATTCCCAAAGGACTATTTCATGCAATAATGGGCATTGATTCCTATGCAGTTTTAGGGTTTTTCTTTTCTAATTTGGATGCCCACAAGGATAGGATATTTTTGTATCTTCCTTATCGTCTTAGTGGCGGGGTTCCCCCCTTGGCGATGTAAAGAGGGATGAAGGGCCCATTATATTTAATGATAGTATAAGGATAGTGTTCATTTAATGTAATGTGGACTATGTCCACTATGTCGGTTATTATTAGATAAGACCCACTAGGCAGTTATCATCAATAAATGTAATATGGCCCATTCATTAATGTAGAGGCGAATAGTGGTTAGGGTTAAGGTTTGTTAGATAATTATAACTAATGATGGAATCCTCGTGAAATGTCATGGATTGTAACGTTCACCACTTCTAAACCCAACATTTTAAAATTTTCTTTTCATGATACCATTAAATTAAAAACATTCAATAGGCTAAAAATGCCAATGCATATAACAACAATTCCAATAAACATGAATGCAACTAATTAAACATACACATAGCAACATGTAATTTCTCAAAGACGAAGAGTTTATGCTCTACAATATAAACCCATTAATAAAAGCATTGAACATAGACAAACTACTCATCTTTTAAATCATATGTACAACCAATGGATGCAAAGGATGGACGTTCCACCCAACCATAGACTTGCTTCTCCAAATATCAACAAAAATTCACACATGAGTTGGGGCTAGGAATCCAAAAGAAAGGGTGTCTCCTAAGGGTGTCTATTGTCCACTTACAACAAGCTAGTTTCCTACAACCATCCCAATCCACCAGCTCTCTTCCCCACAACTTGCACAACCCAAGGAACAAGATCCCCTTCTTTGCCACATAGTCCCTCGGCCTATCCCCCTTCCCTCCAGGGCTCCAACATAGGTTGGCCAATAATATCTCTTGTTGGGAACTACAGGGAATTATAGATGCAACAAGAAACTCTCAACAACAAAAATACTTTCTCTACACAAAAAAACTCACTCTACATGCCTAACAACCTGCTTCTTCATGCATTGTCCAACTCCAAACAACTACCACACATGCCCACTATGGTTGCCTCCAAGCTCCAACACTCTTCTCCCTCTTGTTATCCCAAAAAACTACATGTAAAAACTCTCTTCTTTTTCGATACAAATTTCCTTTTCCCCCAAGCCAGTTGACTCTCACTCTCCCCAATGTTGATTGTACTTTATCCCCATGATCCCAATAACTATGGGATGTGACTCCTCACACCCACCCTTTTACATGTATTCAATGATTGGTTTCTCATACACTCAAGGGAAAAATTAGAAGGTTCACTCAAAACAATAAAATTTGGGGAAAATGTTTGGAATTTAAAACACATGAATAAAACCCCCTTAGACCACTCCTCTCTCATGGATTACTCAACCCCCATAACTTTGTCCATGTCCATCTGCAGTTGGCATCACATTTTATTTATTATTTTGGATATACAGGTTCACATATTAAATCACTTGGCTCACAACCACACATCCTATCTACATTATACATTACTAAACTAGGGTTTAAAATGGGGTTGTTACATGGATTGTTATTGCATTGGAACATTGTTTATTTGGAGATTGCCCCCTTGAAGAGGAAAGTGAACAACATTGTATCCTTCCATAAAATGATTATTGTATGGTGTTACCCTATCTTAAGCGTTTTTTGTTTAGTTAAGTGAAGGGAATTTTCTATCTTTTGTAACATAATATGTTTTGTGATCATTTTTTGTGCTACGAAACATAACAAGTGGCATCCTTGGGAAAAAGAGGAAGGATTTTCCTTTCCTTCTTTTGCATAGTTTTAGGAGGACAAATTGGGCCACTAACACTCAGATCAATTTATGAAGTTTTGTGTGTTTAATTTGAATAAACAAATTGCAGATCTGGAATCCTTCAAAAAAACAAATACGAGATTTAAAAAAAAATCACTCAAATTGTAGTATGGAAAGTGAAGATATCACTGATTTAAAATCAATTATTTTAGGTTTTTGTTTTGTTATGGTTGGAACTTTATTCCAGTTATTTCATATCAGATAACTTTTGACAAGATTCCTACATGGAAGCTAGACTAAGGCTTGGTGAAATATCACTTCAACAACTATAATTTGACATATCATATGATAGACGTCTAATCAATATTGAGGAAGTTTGGTCATTTCAAATCATAGCCTGAAATCCCTAGCCATAGAAAGGAACTCCAATGAATGTAAGCTTCTTTAGTTTCTATTTTAAAACCCTAACTCCCATACTTATAGTGGAATATTGCATTTAATATGGACATATTAGCCCCCATCATTGAGGCATATCTAGGTTTATATGACACTTTTGTGGAAGAAGCCCCTCATGGAAGTTTTCTTGAATTTGCAATGAAGTATGAAGAACATTAATATAAGAAGTAGTTACTTTACTTGAAGTTGCATAAATTTCTAAGGCACGCCAATATTATTCAAAACTTGGAGTAGTACATACACAACTATTGCTTCTAGATAATTGAGTACAAAAACTATAGGAAGCATGTGAATCAATCCAAAGGTTGTCCAACTTTGGAGACATATTGAAGAAGAATACATAGGAGACATATATAGCTAGTTTGATTTAGAGGCTTGTAAGGAATGTTATATGAACAATTGTCATTTATGGGAAGACAACTAATTTCAACTTCTCTTTGATGAATCTATTCCTCCATATGAGTGACCATCATAGAGGGAAGTTGTGCACAAGTAAATTTTACCAATTTTGAGTTTGCAGTGCTCCCTCCAGATCCATGACTGAATTTTTACAACTACATGGATTATCTTTTGGCTAGGAATGGTCCTAGTATATTGGCGGAAATATATTTGGATACAGATGACCATGGAGAGCATATTCAATAATACACTCAGTGATTCATCAGCTTCATGTGTCATCTTTGGGGAGACAACATGTGCACATGTACATGGGATTCAAGATTACAAACACACTTCTTTGACTATTTCATTCTCAACATTGAGGGTGGCACCTATACATGGAACCTAGGCTTATGGATGCATTTCTTGGATGAGTTCATTCTCAACATGAAGGGAAACACCCCTACATGGGACCTTGGCTTATGGATGAGCTCCTTATGGACACACTTCTTGGACTACTTCACTCTCAACATTTAAGGAAACACTTGCACATGGGACCTCATTGTATGGATATACATCATAAGTATAAGTGTTGAGGTCAATACTTCTCAAAGAGGGATGGAGTAGTGGCATCCCCCTATTGATGTAATGGGGACCAAAGGGCCCATAAGAGTTAATAATGGCATAGGGATGATGACCATTTACTGTAATGCACACTGGGTCCACTATGTTAGTTAATATTAAATAAGGTCCATTAGGTAGTTATCGTGCAATAAATGTTATACAATCCATTCATTAATGTAGATGCCAATATGGTTAGGATTAGGGTTTGTTATATAATTACAGATAAGGATGGATTCTTTCTTATGATATGTCAAGGATTGTTATTGTATTAGAGCATTTCTCATTTGTATGCTACCCCCTCGAAGAGGCAAGTGAACAAGAATTTATCATTCCATAAAAAAGATTATTGCATGGTGTTACCTTACCTTAAGTGTTTTGGATTTAATCAAGAGGTTTTCTATATTTTCTAGAATTATATGGTTTGTGATCATTTCATATGCTAAGGAACATAACACTTAATCTATTAAATACACGAACTTGTGTGAATGATTCATTTATTTAGTCTTTGTGCTTGAGTTAAGTTGTTTTTTTTAGTTTCATGTAGCAAATTTATTTTCCATAATTAATGAGAAAGCAATTGTCGTTCTGGTAATCCATTGAGATTTTGTTGTTGATACTTTTTCATTGTGATGTGTTTCAATGCTTTTAGATCATATTAGACAGTTTTGGGAGTAGGTTAAATCTTTTCATTTGTAGTTGTTAGGGTTTTAATATGAGTGTAGTACATTGTTACCACAAGTTGAAATTTTTAACATGGTTTTAGAGTTCATTTATGAACCTTTTAGGAATCTGTGTACAAACAATAGGGATTCTACCTAGGATAGGGAGTTGTCATGAGGTTTAAGCACTAGGATTCCCATGATCTATGCTTAATAAAAGCATTGTGGACTTAAATATGTTGTGTCAGGTTGTTGATATGTTTTCTCTATCATTGTGTTCCAGGAGCAACAATATGACTACCTACAATCTCATATATGAAGACATATTGAAAGGCCCTTTCAACTTCATTCCTTGGAAGTGTCAGGTGCAAATTATTTTGGAGGAGCATGATATTTTCCTCCCTTGGAAAGAAGGTTACACATCATATAGACATTGCTTTGTTGGTAGAATATAACAAGAAGATGTACAAAGGGAAGTGAGTCATACTCGACTCAATGAAGGATCACATGATCCCTCAGATCACCAAAAATAAGAATGGTAAGGAGATGTTGTATGCTCTAGTCACTCTATATCAAAGTGAGAACATCAATCAAAAGATGCTTCTTAGGATTAAGCTTAGATACACATTGAGGAGAAATAAAGATATTGTAGCTATTTATTTGATGAAGATGACTAAACTTCGTGATCAACTTGCAACAATTGGAGAAGAGGTCAATAGTGAAGAGTTAGTAACCATAGCTTTGACTTGGTTTTCATCTTCTTCTTGGCCTTTTGACATGGGTGTATGTGCCCAAGATAAGCTTCCCACATTTGAGAAGCTACGAGATGATTTCATTTGGGAGGAGAGGGGATTGGAAATAGTGGAAAGTGTAGAGGAGGAAGAGTAGAATGTAGCCCTCATCAACAAGATGAATAAGGGAAGTAAGAAAAGAGGACCAGAAAGGGATCATAAGAGTAAGTTGGAAGAATCATATCCTTCAAACCAATGGAAGAAATACTTAAGTCATGTGAAGTGTTTTGAGTGCCACACAATGGTCCATTATGCATATTAGTGTCCTAAGAGGAATAAACCCAAGAAACAATGACAAGAGTTTGCAAGGAGTGTAAAAACATCAACCAAAACAAATGAGTTTGCATCCAAACTAAAGAAAGTGTTCTCCATGGTATCATGCCTTTCCACTAACATCATTTTTGGTTTAGGTGGTATGTGGATAGTGGAGCATCCAAATGTGTAACCTTCAACTTGAAGAAGGCTTTCAACATATTGCAAGAATATGTTGATGATGGCATACAAGTGGATTTTGGTAATGATGCCACTTGTCCAAAGATTGGAACTAGCCTTTCCTTCCTCGTGCCTTCAAGTGATGTTGTTGGGCTAGATAATGTCTTGTATGCTCCTCATTTAGTGAAGAGTCTTCTTTTTGTTTCTTGCATGAAAAATTTATAGTGTACAATTGATTTTGATGGTCAACAAGTGATCATTAGAAAATGCGACCATGAAACTAGTCAAGTTTTGGACAACGGATTTCAATATAGTGGCCTTTATAGGTTTCTTATTGATCCAATGGAGTAGGTATGGAAATAATTTTCCATGATGGGGGAGTGACCTTACAACTTTGTGGATATAGTTTTAAAACCTATTGTGGCGCCAATAATTGATTCCATGCATGAAACTGACAAACATTTTGAAGAGTATTGAGACTAGGTTGTTGTCAAAGGATTATCTCAATAAGAGGGAGTTGACCTTGATGAGACTCTTACTCTAGTTGTTGAAGGATTCTCCCAGAAAGAGGGTTTTTATCTTATTGAGGATTTTGCTTAAGTTGCTAGAGGTTTTGAGGAGCATGGGTGAGATATCGATGACTATAGATTGAGGATGGCCTTGTATGGGATTATTCATGCACCACAAGTTTAGTATTTTAGGATCAATGGGTTTTTAAGTGTAAATTTCACTCCCTTATTTGATAGATGTAATCAATTTATCTTGGCCCCACATGTAGATGAGTTTATCATCATGGGAAGGCTTAACATCTCATGATATGGTGTGAGGAGAATTTGGATTGTGAAGTTGACATAAATAACATCAGAGGTTTCCAAGTTGTTGATGGAGTCTTCCTTGAAAACATGAAGTACACCTTAAGATTCTAAAGGGACTTCAGAGCATAAAAGGAGTAGTGATTCATGGTTATATTTATTCAAGTCCATAGATGATAAACATGATGACGATGATGACCCTAGAAAAGGAGTGCTTCAAGTTGTTGTAATAGTATCTTGACTTGGTGAAGAACACTTTACTTGCAAACAGGGAGTGTTAGAGTTTGCTTGCATTGTTGCTCCAACAGTGTTCATCTTTGGTAGAAAAATCTCACCAATGGAAATATAGGTGCACCAGTAATAGCGGTATTTCTAATTATGTTATAGTAGAGGGGGTGCAACAATGTTATAGGAGGATAGTAAAGGGGAGAGTTAGAAGGCACATGCATGCTCCAACCTCAATTTTATCCTGGTATAGTTGTTGTCCTAAATTTAGTATTTTGAGTTTAGTGCAAAATTAGAGTATGCTTTTCTAATTTTAGAATAAGAGTGTTTTTCTATTTAAGTTGTTTTTCTAGTTGAGGAAAAGTTCCTTTCTAGTTTTAGATTAGGTGCCTTTTGCAAGAGGAATTATATTCTAGGAGGGTGAAGATCTCAAGGAGATGCACTTAGCTTTATTCATTGTCCTACTCCAGTTGAGGTGAATTATTCCTAGGCTACTCTTTCATGCAACACTGGGCACTTATCTTTAGGCAGGTTTAAGGTTATGACTTTCTAATCAAGGTGACCACAGGGATGAGATGTTTTTTTGTATCTATTGTGTCTTCTTAGTCTATACAATACAAGAATGTATGTGAGTGATTCATTCATTCAATTTTTGTCCTTGATATAAGTTGTTTATTGAGTGTCCTACAACAAATTCCTTTTCTAGAATTAATGAAAAAGCAGGAGTAGGGTTGATAGTCTGTTTATATTTTGTTGTTCCTACCTTTTTGATGGTATGTGTTTCGGTTTCTAAATGTAGTAGAGATTACATTTTAAAAAGGATATGGATGTATTGAACAACTTAGTAATATAAAATTTAATAGGTTAATTGTGACTTGTACTTCTTCCCTCCTCCTGATTAAGTGTTGGGAGGAGAGATGCTAGTGCTTTTTCATATAGTTACTCTTTCTTAAATATTCTTGAGAGAAAGGATAAATTATTGCAACTTGCTTGCATAAAAGAATAAATAAACAATGCATTGTTGCCGATTACAATGAGAAATTACCCCCCCCCCTTAAACATAGGTGAATCAGGGTTAACTTATGTCCCACAAATGTATTTGATTCTATCTCTTTTTCTCTTTGACCTTGATTTAATTTCCTTCCCCTTATGAGAGGAGGGGAGAAACACTTTAAGGCTCTAGCATAAGATGGAGATTCAGATGTCGTAGAGGAATGAGCTTGTTGCACTAGAGGGTTCTCTTGAACAAGGGTTGCCTCCTCTTCTATTGGAGTTTCCTGAATAATTTATTGGACAAGATCCTCAACTATTACTATTGATTCAAAAATATATGGATTCGCTTGTGTCTTGGATAGTTAAACACCTACCTTAGCGAATTCTTCATGTTCTTTCTTACTCCCTCACTTTTTGGCTCTAAATCATCTAATTCAAGGGCTTCATATATATTGTTGGATGGGATGGATGGAACGATTTGGGTTTTCTTTTTTTTCTTCAACCCCTTGGACTGCAAAATTTTGTTCCTTCTGTTTACTTGCTTAAAAGAGACTTGCTACATTTCAATGGTTACTTTGAAGGGGGTTGAGCCTCTTGTTTTCTTAGGAAAAGTTTTGCAGAATTGCTCATACTCATAACAAGTATTGCACTTCAAAGGTAGTTTCTCATAGTTTAGGGATTGCAGATGGATCCAAACTTCCATGTTGATTTGCACCACCACCAGAAGGCTCTTATCCAAGTTTGATTCCACACAAACTCTAGAATAAGAATGTAGATTTCCATTTGGCTCTGCTTGATCGATAAATCAACCTAGATTGTCTTAAATGGATTTAAGAGAGGATTTATCCCAAAAAATTAAAGGGAGACGAGGTAGCCTAACCCATACAACGGCTACACAAATCTCCATTTTTGAGTTAAAGTTAAGTGACTAATGGAAAATAAACATTCCCTTGGATCCTATGAAATATGGTCTAGATTTGAAGATCAAATATCATTCCTCCTTGTCAATGAATATGAACAGAAAATGTCCATGACCGCATGCATAAGAGAAAACCTTACCTTGGATATTTGAAGCCCAGTGCTCTAATATCCATGACTCTACTACTCAAGGACTAGGCCAAAGGCTGATGAACTTCCATGTTAATGCTCGCTCATACATAGGAAGTGATTTTCTCCTTGGCTCTGATGATGAATGTCTAGTTGAGAAATGGAATCCACCCACTTAGCAAACTGACTTTGCACCAAACACTTTCCTTTCAGTGGTTTCAATGAAGTAACCAAAATTTTGAATGTATCTACCTCATAATGAGAAGGGTTGCTCATTCTATCCACACTAAGATATTCCCACAATGATGGCATCTAGGATTCTAGCCAATCTTAGTGCTAACCTTACAATGCTAAATGAAAAGCTTCATAGTTGGAAATGGAAACAACTAGGGAAACCTTAGCCACATAAAAGACTCATCTCGACACTTGTCCAAAGCATCACGCTCATGGATAAATTGGATTGTAACCACGTGCTGAAAATTTTAACATGGGTTCAATCAACTCAAACACATTGTTTTGAGGTTAAGTTCATCATGATGTCTTTAGTTTGAGTTGAGTCAAGTCCTACAAGGTTACCATTTTCTATTGTGGTTGGTGGTTGAGGTGCCCTCCATATAGATCTTTCAGAGAAGAGAAGAAAATCCCATAAAAAATTCGTTGGAAAATAAATTGAATGATATTTTAAGTTATTTAGAAATAAAATTTACCTAACATTACCAACTCATCATGGAGACTAAGAACATGTTGAACACTCAACACACCCTAAAAATCCTATGTCATTTTTTTACTTTTTGGGTACCACTTGATCTTTGCATTGTTTGATTCAACTTCATTATGAGAAATGTATTTGTCTTTGCTTATTATCATGACTCCCATCAGCTATTCAGATTTTTTTGATTTTATGAATTCTTGTGACTTAAAAGAGATTAACACCTAAATAAAGAATCAACAACCAAAAACACTTCACCCGACGTGATCAAATTCAACATTGGAAGGAATGCAAAGATGGAAAAGAACCACTCGGGAAGCCTCGGTCGCTAAGGGATGATCTTCATCGGTATCGGCAAAAGGAAGTTTTGTTTTACGACAAAGTACTACATAAGGATATCGCCGATAGCCGATCCCCTTCGACATCGGTAAAAGATGAGAGGAATAGACATTAACAAAGAACAAAAAGATATTGTCGATAGTCGATGCCCGATGCGCTTATCGAAACCAGGGAAAGCCTAAAGGGATTGCCACAAACTTTCTGACCACACTAAAAGATACTCTTGATCGTCGATCCTCGATGCATTTTCGGCATCGGGACTTTTTCAAGGAAGTTAATCCGAAGAAAACGCGACAGGTTTATAGTCGATCGCCAATCCTGGATACTTTTTCGGCATCGGGAAGCCAAGGTTTGTTTTTGAACACATAACTTAAGGAGAGTCCCGAGTCCGATTAATACACATGAATTACGTCACCGATCTTCAACACCACATGTCTTTTCCATATTGGAGAACAGTACAGCCTAGTTTTACCCCGAGTCATCCTTGGTTCCCTAGGTCCAAGTCACACCTCTGAGTCAGCTTTGCCACGACAACATTGTACAATGAGCTTGATCGACGTCGTAGCTTTTGCGAAGGACATGAACGGAAACGTTCATAGCGCATCCCCTATCCCCGATCCACCCATTGAGAAAGCGACACGATGGGACGTTTTAGCATTAGATACGATTGGAGTTTGAGCATTTAAGGGGATAATTAATACAAAATCCCGCATTAATCAAAACGACCATTTAAAATCACCTGTAGACCACATCACCCTCACACCTCCGCCACCAACCCATGATGAATTTAAGTTGTAGAGATTCGGTGGCAGATTTGTTTAAAGTTCACTCATCACCTGAATTTAATGGTTGATGCGACACGATAAGTTCTTCCCTGGTTTAAATTCTCTTGAGCTGTTGTAAACGAAATCATTCTACGCACAAGGAGATTCAGAGCATCTGGAGAAGTAAGATGAGTAATTCGAAGGCTGCAGAGATCCCATGAGTATCAAATAACTAGGTTTAGCAGGTGTTACAGGTATGTATCCAAGTCTGTGGATTTTACATGGTTGCATTTCATATATTTTATATCTGGTTTTGTTCTTTACACAGTCTCTGAAGGTTTATTTCAATTGCAGGAAAAATGCCACCAAGAAATCCAACCACTAGACGATCGTCGAGGGCGTCGAAGTTGAAAGAACCAGAGTTAGGTGAAGGCTCCTCTCCAAGGGTCACAAAACGATTGGAATACACGTCGAAACCAGAGCCTATCATCAAAACATCGACGAAGAAGGCTTTCAACCAACCTCTATCCTTTGGAGAAACAGAGGCAAGCACGGGATCCAAGATGGCACTCCCACATTGGGGAGAACTCTTCAAAAAGATCAGCCAAGAAGAATACCCAAAATATATACCAGACAGTGAACCGGATGTTAGAGTGCTCAATGATGAAGTGTTCCCGAACATCCGACGGTTGTACCTGCATATGGTGGCAAACAAAACCCCCATTTTTCCCTGTATAGAACTTCTAAAGTGGCTCATTGACCACACAAACACACATAAGTGTCTAATCAACGACGACAATGGTGGGTGTGTCGGGGTGTTCCTTCCGGTAGAGGTCCAGAAATACTACAAACTCTGAGACCCCGAAGAGCGACTGAATACAAATTCCGTTGTTAAGTTCTATGAGCACCATGAAACCAACCGGGTGATGGCCTCATGGTGGAGGGAAGACAAAAATACACCAACTAGAGCACTGGTTGGTACCAAACGACTAACTTAAGAGAGCCATACATCTACTTGATGCCTCTTATATGCCAATTATATGGAGAGAAGGACTACTCCAAATTTTCAGAGGCATGGATGCCCTTATCTTACATAGTGGCAATTTTTGGGAGCGGCTTCAATTGGGGAGCAATCATTTCTAATCAACTGAGCATCTGCATATACTAGGATCAGACGCCGAAGGAAGTAGAGACACTAGCCTTCTACATGGCTTCATATTTACTTGATGTCATGTGTGCTAGAAACATTTTCGTCGACATGAACCTGAGTTGGCACATCGCAGAGCTCCTGGTCCACGTATATTTCAACATCCTATGGGTGAACATGTACAAGAAATATTACTCCCTCATCTACGATGAATTCATTGCACGTATTTATTTCATTCTTTTTAAGAAAGAATGCTGAGACTATCGACTGGGGCCAAAAAGATGATATCAAAGGTAGGCCACTGGTACTTCGACGAGAGTGGCACCTATAAAATTTAATAGGTTAATTGTGACTTGTACTTCTTCCCTCCTCCTGATTAAGTGTTGGGAGGAGAGATGCTAGTGCTTTTTCATATAGTTACTCTTTCTTAAATATTCTTGAGAGAAAGGATAAATTATTGCAACTTGCTNTAGGTGAATCAGGGTTAACTTATGTCCCACAAACGTATTTGATTCTATCCATTTTTCTCTTTGACCTTGATTTAATTTCCTTCCCCTTATGAGAGGAGGGGAGAAACACTTTAAGGCTCTAGCATTAGATGGAGATTCAGATGTCGTAGAGGAATGAGCTTGTTGCACTAGAGGGTTCTCTTGACCAAGGGTTGCATCCTCTTCTATGGGAGTTTCCTAAATTATTTCTTGGACAAGATCCTCAACTATTACTATTGAGTTAAAAATATATGGATTCGCTTGGGTCTTGGATAGTTAAACACCTCCCTTAGGGAATTCTTCATGTTCTTTCCCTACTCCCTCACTTTATGGCTCTAAATCATCTAATTCAAGGGCTTCATATATATTGTTGGATGGGATGGATGGAATGATTTGGGTTTTCTTTGTTTTCTTCAGCCCCTTGGACATCAAATTTCTGTGCCTTCTATTTACTTGCTTAAAAGAGACCTGTTACATTTCAATGGTTACTTTGAAGGGGGTTGAGCCTCTTGTTTTCTTAGAAAAAGTTTTTCAGAAGTGCTCATACTCATGACAAGTATTGCACTTGAAAGGTAGTTTCTCATAGTCTAGGGATTGCAGATGGCTCCAAACTTCCATGTTGATTTGCACCACCACCAGAAGGCTCTTATCCAAGTTTGATTCCACACAAACTCTAGAACAAGAATGCAGATTTCCATTTGGCTCTGCTTGATCGATAAATCAACCTAGATTTTCTTAAATGGATTTAAGAGAGGATTTATCCCAAAACATTAAAGGGAGACGAGGTAGCCTAACCCATACAACGACTACACAAATCTCCATTTTAGGGTTAAAGTTAAGGGACTAATGGAAAATAAACATTCCCTTGGATCCCATGAAATATGGTCTAGATTTGAAGATCAAATATCATTCCTCCTTGTCAATGAATATGAACAGAAAATATACATGACCGAATGCATAAGAGAAAACCTTACCTTGGATATTTGAATCCCAGTGCTCTAATATCCATGACTCTACTACTAAAAAACCAAGCCAAAGGCTGATGAACTTTCATTTTAATGCCCACTCATACATAAGAAGGGATTTTCTCCTTGGCTCTAATGATGAATGTCTAGTTGAGAAATGGAATCCACCCGCTTAGCAATCTGACTTTGCACCAAACACTTTCCTTTCAGTGGTTTCAATGAAGTAACCAAAATTTTGAATGCCTCTACCCCATAATGAGAAGGGTCTCTCATTCTATCCACACTAAGATATTCCCACAATGATGGTATCTAGGATTCTAGCCAATCTCAGTGCTAACCTTACAATGTTGAATGAAAAGCTTCATAGTTGGAAATGGAAACAAGTAGGGAAACCTTAGCCACATAAAACACTCATCTCAACACTTGTCCAAAGCATCACGCTCATGGCTAAATTGGATTGTAACCACGTGCTGAAAATTTTAACATGGGTTCAATCAACTCAAACACATTGTTTTGAGGTTAAGTTCATCATGATGTCTTTAGTTCAAGTCGAGTCAAGTCTTGCAAGGTTACCATTTTCTATTGTGGTTGGTGGTTGAGGTGCCCTCCATATAGATATTTCAGAGAAGAGAAGCAAATCCCATAAAAAATTCATTGGAAAATAAATTGAATGATATTTTAAGTTATTTAGAAATAAAATTTACCTAACATTACCAACTCATCATGGAGACTAAGAACCTATTGAACACTCAACACACCCTAAAAATCCTATGTCAATTTTTTACTTTTTGGGTACCACTTGATCTTTGCACTGTCCGATTCAACTTCATTATGAGAAATGTATTTGTCTTTGCTTATTATCATGACTCCCATCAGTTATTCAGGTTTTTTTTATTTTATGAATTCCCATGACTTAAAAGAGCTTAACACCTAAATAAAGAATCAACATCCAAAAACACTTCACCCGACGTGATCAAATTCAACATCGGAAGGAATGCAAAGATGGAAAATAACCACTCAGGAAGCCTCAGTCGTCGAGGGATGATCTTCATCAGTATCGTAAAAAGGAAGTTTTGTTTTATGACAAAGTACTACATAAGGATATCGTCGATAGCTGATCCCCTTCGGCATCGGTAAAAGATGAGAGGAATAGATGTTAACAAAGAACAAAAAGATATTGTCGATAGTTGATGCCTGACGTACTTATCGGAACTAGGGAAAGCCTAAATGGATTGCCACAAACTTTCTGACCGCACTAAAAGATACTCTCGATCGTCGATCCTCGATGCATTTTCAGCATCGGGAATTTTTCAAGGAAGTTAATCTGAAGAAAACGCGACAGGTTTATAGCCGATCGCCAATCCTGGATACTTTTTCGGCATCGGCAAGCCAAGGTTTGTTTTATAACACACAACTTAAGGAGAGTCATGACTCTGATTAATACACATGAATTAGGTCACCAGTCTTCAACGCCACGTGTCTTTGCCATATTAGAGAACAGTACGAACTAGTTTTACCCTGAGTCATCCTTGGTTCCCTAGGTCCAAGTCACACCTCTGAGTCAACTTTGCCACAACAGCATTGTACGATGAGCTTGATCAGCGTCGGAGCTTTTGCGAAGGACATCAATGAAAACGTTCATAGCACATCCCCGATCCCCGATCCACCCACTTAGAAAGCGACACGATGGGACGTTTTAGCATTAGATACGATTGTATTTTGATCATTTAAGGGGCTAATTAATAAAAAAAATCCGACATTAATCAAAACGAAAGTTTAAAATCACCAATAGACCACATCACCCCCGTGCCTCCGCCACCAACCCACGATGAATTTAAGTTGCAGAGATTTGGTGACAGATTTGTTTAAATTTCACTCGTCACCCGAATTTAATGGTTGATGTGACACGATAATTTCTTCCCTGGTTTAAATTCTCTTGAGCTGTTGTAAATGAAGTCATTCTGCGCACAAGGATATTCAGAGCATCCAGAGAAGAAAGACGAGTAATTTGAAGGCTGCAGAGATCCCATGAGTATCAAATAACCAGGTTTAGCAGGCATTACAGGTATGTATCCAAGTCTGTGGATTTTAAATGGTTGCATTTCATATAGTTTATATCTGGTTTTGTTCTTTACACAGTCTCTGAATGTTTATTTCAATTGCAGGAAAAATGCCGCCAAGAAATCCAACCACTAGACAATCGTCAAGGGCGCTGAAGCTGAAAGAACCAGAGTTAGGTGAAGGCTCCTCTCCAGGGGTCACAAAATGATTGGAATACACGTCGAGACCAGAGCCTGTCATCAAAACATCGATGAAGAAGTATTTCATCCAACCTCTATCCTTTGGAGATATAGAGGCAAGCACAGGATCCAAGATGGCACTCCCAGACTGGGGATAACTCTTCAAAAAGATCAGCCAGGAGGAATACCCAGAATATATACCACATAGTGACCTGAATGTTAGAGTGCTCGACGACGAAGTGTTCTCGAACATCCGACGGTCGTACCTACATATGGTGGCCAACATAACCCCCATTTTTCCCTGTATAGAACTTATGAAGTGGTTCATGAACCACACAGACACACATAAGTGTCTAATCAATGATGACAATGGTGGGTGTGTCGGGGTGTTCCTTCCGGTAGAGGTCCATAAATACTACAAACTTCGAGACCCCGAAGAGCAACTAAATACAAATTTCGTCGTTAAGTTCTACGAGCACCATGAGACCAACCGAGTGATGGCCTCATGGTGGAGGGAAGACAAGAAATACACCAACCGGAGCATTGTTTGGTACCAGACGACCAACTTAAGGGAGCCATACATCTACTTGATGTCTCTTATATGCCAATTATATGGAGAGAAGGAGTACTCCAAATTTTCAGAGGCATGGATGCCCTTATCTTACACAATGGAAATTTCTGGGAGCGGCTTCAACTGGGGAGCAATCATTTATAAGCAACTGAGCATCTGCATACACCAGGATAAGATGTCAAAGGAAGGAGAGACACTAGCCTTCTACATGGCTTCATATTTACTTGATGTCATGTGTGCTAGAAACATTTTCGTCAACATGAACCTGAGTTGGCACGTCGCAGAGCTCCTGGTCCATGTATATTTTAGCATCCTATGGGCGAACATGTACAATAAATATTACTCCCTCATCTGCGATGAATTCATCGCACGTATTTATTTCATTCTTTTTAAGAAAGAATGCCCGAGACTATCGACTGCGGCCAAAAAGATGATATCAAAGGTAGGCCACTGGTACTTGGACGAGCATGACACTGATAGGCCACTGGTACTTGGAGAGCACCACATATCCTACCAGCATATGTCCCTGACTGGCTTGTAGTGGGAGAGATATGCTACCAGACCATCCTGTAAGGTTACAATGCCACCCTAGTCAAGGACAAGAAGTCGACGTTCATACCTTATGGTTTCCATGTAGGTTTGTACATGGTGAAGGACACGGCCCAAGCCAAACAAGAAGGGTTGAGCCAACTGGAGTTCAGATTCCAAACAAGTCAATTCCGCAAGCACGATCCAAAGGGGTTGGTATTGAAACATGCTTCGCAACTATCATCCTGTTGGCCATACACCCATGACAAATTTGAAGATGAAGTCGTCACAGAAAATTCCCAAGACTGGGACGAGGTGGTGGCAAGGATGGCCGACCCCAAAATGAATAGGTTCAAGGCCATGAGCCTGGATGAACAGGAGACAACCATAGAGAAATCGACTCAAGAGGCCCTCAGATCCAGGGAAGAAATGATAGTGGCAGAAGCAACAAAGGTTCCCCTGGTAGCGTCGGTGCAGAATAAAGGTTTCCCTATGACACAGGACGCACGGGAAACGGGGTTGCTCATGATAGAACATGTGTAACAAATAATTGATCAGTTGGAAGATGACCTAGACCTCATAGGAATGAGATGATCCCCTACCGACAACCCAAATGAAATCCAGGCAGGCCCAAGCGGCCCTTAACTAATAAACATTGATGAAATCGTCAAGTTAGACAACCCTGAAATCACAACGTCGCAGGCCAGATCACCAGGGGGTGTTTCAGCTCAGTCGGAGACAGTCATAACATCAAGGAGAGCAAGTGCACCAAACCTCCTCCGCGAATTAATAAACATCTATGATGATGAAGAGAGCCTGGAGGTATCCCTGGTGACCCCTATACAAATCATAGAGGAAAATGAGCCATATAAGACATCTTCCCCAGCTCTCGATGCTCAAATTCAGGGCCTTCCACATAATGAACAAGAGGTTGAGAGTGTCTTAGACACTAAGCTACCCAATGCACCGTTGACCAAATCATATAGTCTGAAGGATGAGCCAGGGTTGGACGAACAAAAGGAAGAAGCTCCATAGCAAGAAATCAGCATCTCAACGACTGATTATCAAGTAAGTTACGAGCACACCCCCGACGCCTCAATTTCAATTGGTACTCAACTTCCCGATGAGAGACAAACATAAGCCGTACCTTTGAAACACATGGAGGAAGTTCAAGAACCCAGTCTTGAACAAATATATACCATTGGGAGCCTAGGAAATATGCTCACTTGAGGAGATCAACAAATTCCCAAACCTGTGGATGAAGTCACTAACATATATGCCATCACTTATGACTAGAAAAGGAAAGATATCGTGTAGACAACCACCAAGAAGAGGAGGATCACTCTATATCGCTCCATCCTCATCACCATGGAGGAAAATATGATCAACATAGAGCATGCCAAGACGTCTGAACTTATTGGCGCAGGGATGGCAATCATAGATGCCACCCTGGACAGAACAAAAAGGGATGAAGAGGAGTTGGTTGCTGCTTTGAAAGAATTGGAACATTTGTGCCACTTGGTGAAATATTACTTGGACACCACACAGGCGGCGAGGTTCCTAAGGAGAGAATTCCAGGAGGCCTACATCAAATTTATATATGAACGACACCTATTCACTGCAAGGATAGTCGAGCTTCAAGAAGACACCCTCATGGCACTGGCGACGTGCAAGGATATGGAGATGTGGTACTATAAATCACAAGAAGCCATGGAAAGGGTAGACTATATCAGCGCGGTTCAACAAGGCCGAGATATAGAAGAGAATGACATTCGGGTGTTGAAAGAAAGAAGCCTTGATCGCATAAAGAAATCGGTTGTATATTGGGAAAAAATGGCTCGGGAACCTCATCAGGAAATCCAAGAGAAATGGGATAAGTGAGAGAAAAGATGGATCAAGATCAACCGGGTAATGAGAGACATCAGACTCCCCGAATTTGGCACACCCGATGACTTTGTTGACTTGCACGACATAGTCAAATCGCACGCCAAACAAGACTCATCCTGGGCTGAGGAAATAACAAAGGTGGCAGACATGGCGCTAGGATAGGTGCAACGGTTCATGGAGCACCCGATCAAATCTTGAGCCATGTTGCAATAGTTAAGTGCCAGAATAGTCAAGTATCGGGCACGAGCAATAGAGATAAGAGAGACTCTTTCGGCCCCAATGGAACAACATAGATTCATGTATGCTAACACATGCGAGGATCTTTTGTCAAGTGGTTGGAGTACGAGAAAAGTCATCCACTCAAGTGAGATCATTCAATGACTCTTTGAAGACTAATAGAAGAAAGCGTCATGTGGCGAGTTTTGTTTTACTTAGCTACACTTTAATAGTTATTTTTAGTTAATAGTATGTTATAAATAGGAGGATCGACATGTTAGCAAGAGGTCGATGGTTGCTGCAAAGACCCTCATTTTTGGATTTTGTAAAGAACTGTTTCGGAGCTGCCTTAATTGAGAAGTCTTGTTTAGGACCAGAGACAATTTTGTGTTTTTCATCAAAAGTGCGTATGATTGGATGTGGAGACAAATTATTTCTGATTTCATCTCATGAATGGATGTTGTAACAAGTAAGAGATTCTAAATCTGTTGATAAGTTATCTGATTCAATGTTTTACAATTCTTGTCTTTAATGATGAAAATTAAATCATTGTGTTATTATGTGATTGATGATTAGAGCTAAGAGAATTATTTTTCTTGCCATCGTTTATTGCATATGTGTTTTCTCTTGATAATCACACCTCAGTCAATAATTTCAATACCGACAGGTTAATGTATTACTACCAGGCTTGTGGTAAATAATTGTTGTCTGCACGCTAGAGTGAAAGGGTTATCCCAAGCTCGGCCTTCTCCAGTAGTTAAGTTTTTCCCCCTCTTTGTTACCTAGTTGGTTTATATCGACTTTTATCTTGTATCACTCCCACCTATAAAAGAAAATACAAAAAGAGAACGTCTAAACTGAAGGAGAAGCCTTCACAAGAAAACGTAAAGTCCGTCGATTATTTGGTCGGATCGCGAGATTTGGAGAACCATTCCACTATTAAACGATTCAAAGTCTAATTGGGCCTCAGTGGCAAGTTTGGTTCCTGCTGTTGAGTTAAATGGATTTAGGACCCCTCAACAGAACCATATCCGACCTCTAAGTTAGACCTAACTAAAAAATTGGATTTTTCAACTATAATATTAAGAATTCATTAGAAAAATGGATTTTTCAACTAAAAAAAGGGAATTGAAAGGTTCTTACATTTATTAGTCCCTGCCTTTAGGCTAGGGACTATAGTAAATGGCTTGTCATTTTTTCAATAACATTACATGTCTTTTTCATTTTTTATCCTAATTTTTCACAAACATGTATTTTTTTTCCAATAAAATTTCATCATTAACCTAAGTTATAACAAGCTCATACATGGTCCTCTTATTTGGCCTCATATCAAGGCACTATAAATGTTTTTTTTTTATTTTCCAATGTCATATTCAAGAATTACATCACACATTACACATGGGGTGCATGCAAGGATGTATAGATTGGAGAAAGAGACAAAGTTGGAGCAACCTATACATATCCATAACCATATCCAGCAGCCACCTATATGAAGCCATAACCATATCCATCCAAATTCATGTATCTATCTAATTGCATATCCATGTATCTATCCAAATCCATTTTCATTTATCCAGAGCCAAAGCCAAGGTGAATTGTTAATTGTTCAAAGAGAAATATGGAAAGGGGATGCTTATTCTTGTGATGAGTAAACCTGAAATTCTTTGTAATTATTTTAGAATAGCATAAACTATAATGTATTTTTATGTGGATATATATTTTTAATAGTGTTACATTCATCTTCCTTCAAAATTGTTTTTCTATCTCTGTGTTACACCTCATTTTGTCACACCTTGCTAAGTGTCGCATCTCACTTTGTTATGTGTCGTAATTGCAATATTTCACCTTAGTAAGTGTTGCAACTGTAATGGCTCATTTTACCAAGTGTCGTAACCTAAATATTGCACTTTTCTAAGTGTCGCAACCTCGACACCTTTTTCATAATTCCTCAGTGACTTGGAAGAGGAAAAATCATCATGAGAAGGTCGAAAAACTGACTTTTGCCTTGAGTTTTTAAGCCTTGTTTGAAAACTAACCCCCCCCCCACCCATGCATTGGGAGCGTTAACACTCCCTATCCCTCTTTCTGGGAGAATCATTGACGCCCCATGTCAGGATTGGAGGGAGCGTTCATTTTGTTAAGGAGGTTAGAGTTGCTCCACCCTTTTTATGTGGATCAATCCTGAGATACTCCAGGGTGGTTATGATCGAGATAGCACTCATAAGCTCGAGTCTCTCCTTTTTAGGTAATCAATCCTAACTTATGGAGGAAAGATCTCAACCTTCCCTTAATATCCTAAGTTGGTTAAACCCCCCAAGATTCTATATAAACGAGGCCTCTCAAGGGTAAAGACTAGTTTTGGAATGAGAGCTTGTTGTTGATAGAGTTAAAGTCTTAAGCATATCAAACCTATGGTTCATTTGCCAAGCATACAAGTAAGGGGCTGGATATGAAGAGAAATGGAGGAAGCTTGTTCAACATGAACATGATTGTAAGTGTTGTCCTTTGTTTCTCATGAATATAAGCTTGGCCTATTCCCACACTTCTGTCTCATTTACTTTACACATGAATGTTTATGCTTGTTTCATTTTGTTAGATTTGATTTCATCTAACTTTGTGAAAGTAGTAGAAGAGTAAGATCGTTTTGTCTAAGTGTAGGGAGTTCGTGTTCGAGCTAGGACTGGATCCAACGTTGGAGCAACAAGGAGCAATGAGGATTGTCTGCTTGCTCTATTCTGTCCACTTGCTCTATTAGGCTAAGAGATGTTAGTGTCCACTTGCTCTATTATGTCTTAGTCGAAGAAAACTCGGCTAAGGGGAGCTTAACCTATCCGCAAGGTAAGATTTCTCACAACATTCTATAGCATGTATTCATTCTTATTCCTTGTATATATCTGCAAGTTAGAGTCACAATTTTTTAATAAAAAGGATTACTTTGTAGATGTAACTTATGTGAACTTGTGGAAGAAGAGCTGAGAGGGAAACAAGGCACTCAACAAACACTTAAAACTCATGCAACAAAACATTCAAAAATGCAAGAGATAAAGGGTAGTATCAGAGCCACATAGTCTACCTTCTTTGATGAGATTACCATGGTGTCCTGGATGTTACCTTTAACCACGAAATGAATATTGCAAGAGGCTACATTTATGTGTGTTAAATCGAACCTCAACTCACTTCTAGTTCCATTCAACATTGTTTTCTATTGTTTTATGCTTTGTCACTAGCACTTTCCTCTACATAATGAGAGGATCACTAGAGGCAAGCTTTCTCTTTCTTGTTGGGTCAAACAAAAGACATGGTCACCGTCCATATGGGAGGCGATACCCTAGAATCTTCATATATATGGACATGCAAATAGGTTTTCCTATTGGATAAATCAAGATGACACGATCAAAGCGACCCACTATCATCTCTCACCCATATGGGAATACACATAACTAGTTTTTCTCACACCATACTTTCGAACTTTGCAATATCAACACTAGAATCAACATTGCTTCTTAGGGTCAAGTAGGCAAGGCCATGCCTAATGAAGAATAAAAAATGAAAGAAGGACAAAGAAAACTAAGGAGAAGACACATAACTAAGCACACGAGACAGGTGAGGCATGTGGCAAGTCAAGTCACTGAGGCATGTGGCAAGTCTGTTCAATTTTCCATGTGCCTGGTAAGTGGTGTGTTGAAAACATTTAGTTCATGTTTCAAAGTAAACTTGTCAGCTTTTACAATTCACCTTTTCCCAATTCCTTTTTTCGATTTACCTTCATTCGAAGGGATCTTGAAGCAACAAAATGTACTTGTAAACTATCCAATGCATTGACTATGGTTCTTTGAAAGTTGCTAATCACGACAATCATTGTACATTTTTCCTATAGAAACGTTATTTTAACTTTAAAAAGGGATACATGCAATAATGTGCAAAAAACATGCATTTCAAACATGGTACCCTCCCTATGTTTCATGAGAACAATGTTAGAGGTTACATGAAATAATGCCCGCATGTGCAACAACATGTATTTCAAAAGTTGTTTGTTTCATATGTTTCACGAGGATGGTGTTAGGTAATTGATAATGGTTTTCGACAAAGTTGGTATTAATTGTTAAATGAATTTGTGATGAAAAAAATAAAAAATGAACGTGTTTTTGGGAATAAAGATATGCACATTGATAACCACAAATTAATGTATTCCTTTTAATTTAATTATATTTTGTGTAGTCATGTGGGTTCTCTGTGTCCTCTCTATACTTGTGATGTGGTTTAATAGTGAGGTTATATTATGGAGGCCATATATCGTGGAAGGAGAAAGCATATACGGCATATGGTGGTAAGTACGATTATATGTCATTTACATGCAATTTCTGGATTTATTTCATGACTCTTCAAAGCATTGGTAAATCTTTCACGTAATCATTATAACATCAACATAATCTGTTGCTATTAAATTTTTTGCTTGGATGTTGATAGCCATTAAAATCTCTTTGGCCCAACAAGTTTAGAAGATTACGCTTGAAATTTAAGACAAAGGTAAGTCTTTCACGTAATCATTATAACATCAACATAATCTGTTGCTATTAAATTTTTTACTTGGATGTTGATAGCCATTAAAATCTCTTTGGCCCAACAAGTTTAGAAGATTACGCTTGAAATTTAAGACAAATAAGGAGAAGAAAACGAGATCGTCCACCATCCAAAGGCCATAGAAAGAAGCAAAAATGTGGAAGATCCCTTTTATTTCAAAGTTTCAACTTGCTTTTCCATTGTTTTTGGTCGATGTTGCACTAGTAACACATAACTTGGTTCTATTCATGTTTAAAGTTCTTTTTTGACATTTCAAGGCTTCCATGTACTTATACTATAATGTCTTTCTCGATTACTCAAGGAATTCGAGATGACCTTTTGAGATATTTATTTTTTATTTGTAGTTAATTTTAGCGGGTTCATGTGCTTTCCATGCCTCTAACATTAATGTACTCGCCCTCGTGAGTGAGTCATTCCCAAGGCATGTATATGAATTTTTTTAAATACCATGAATAAAAGTGATGCAGTCTCGCCCTCGTGAGTCAGTCATTCCCAAGGCGTGTATATGAATTTTGTTAAAATACCATGAATAAAAGTGATGTAATCCCTTTCCAAATTTGAGATTGCTAAGTTTGATTGGGTTTTTTCTTCAATGACAGTGTTGAAATTTTTGACATTGCTTTCATTGTTATATAAAATTTATATCAAAATTTCCAGAAAATAATGGTTTGTTTGAATATTTTTAAATGAT
>SNQJ01S0067009.1:50481-60710 GCA_010110895.2 Picea sitchensis | reverse complement strand
CAACAGCCCCACAAATCTGCTCTAGAAAGCACACCCCCAAAGCCATGAAAATCTGAGATGCAGATGAATTTTACAGCAATGCCTATATGAGCAGCTGTGAGTCCAATTAAAATTAAAATTTAAAATTAAAATTAAAATTAAAAATAAAATTAAAAATTAAAATTAAAATTAAAATTAAAATTAAAATTAAAGTTTAAAACTAACTAAAGTCTAAACTACAGTCTAGACTTTAGTTAGTTTAAACTAAAGTCTAAACTAAAGTCTAAACTAAATCGAAACTAAATCTAAATTTAAAATTAAAATTTAAAATTAAATCTAAATCTAAACTTAAAATTTAAAATTAAAATTAAAATTAAAATTAAAATTAAAATTAAAATTAAATCTAAATCTAAACTAAATTAAAATTTAAAACTAAATCTAAACTTTACTTTAAACTAAAGTCTAAACTAAATCTAAATTTAAAATTAAAATTTAAAATTTAAATTAAAATTAAAAATTAAAATTAAAATTAAATATTAAAATTAAAACTTAAAACTAAAGTCTAAACTACACTACAGTCTAAAATTAAAAAAATAAAATAAAACTTACCGTTTCTGCGCAGCCCGTGACCCCCGTGACCCCCGTTTCTGCGCAACCCGTGACCCCCGTGACCCGACTGGTCCGTGCTGCCGCGACCCTGACCCCGACCGCGATTGCTCTGTGACCCCGGTTGCTGCGTGCTGCCACGACCTCAACCTCGACTGCTGCGTGCTGCCGCGACCCTGACCCCGACCCCGACCCCGATTACTCAAGCTTACCCGACAGCTGCGTGCTGCTGCGACCCCGACCCTGACCCCGATGCCTGGTGAGTGCGACCGACTATGCCTGTGTTCTCTGCAGCGCTGGTGAGTGCCCTCGACAACTCTGAAACCTCAAAGACTAAAGTTTAAACTTTAAACTGAGTGCGACTGTGGTGTGTGTGCCCGACAACCGTGACTAATGAGTGCGACTGTGTTGATAAAGAAGTGGGACAGTTATTTTATAACTCAACTACACGCCAAAAACCTAACCAGATACCAAAAACCTAACCAGATACCAAAAACCTAAAAACACGTAAAACGATGTCGTTTGCTTGGAACCGCGCGATTGTGGGGTCGTCTGTCTCAAGATCTGTCTCCAATCCGTGAGATACGTTTGCAAATTTCCGGATCCGTTTCACCTTCAATGGAACCGTATCCTCCACTTGTGGAACCGTTGATGTGGCGGATCCTGGCCGTTTTTGGGCGGATCCGGATCCGGATCCGCGGATCCAGCGTTCAGACCAGACGGATCCGGTAACCTAGATAAAATCATTCTTCTTTCTCTTCATCTTATTTCTTAGTCTATTGGCTATGGTCAAGCTATTCTTGTAGGTCACTAAAAGGCATTAAGTTGTGACATTTATCTCATGTCCCCATAGGTTATTTTGGGAAGTAGTTTGATCCAAGATTGGTTCAGATTGTGTTTGTAACATTTCTGATTTATGAAGACAGCTTGTTGGATCTATTCAAGTGGTTTAATAGCTAAAAAAAATTCTTTCATTTGATTGCTCTTTTTAACTGAAATGTTCAGATTTAAGATTCATAAATCAACAACAGCAAAGACGTTACAAATAGGTGCAGGCATGAGAATGAAATAATATTTCTAGAAAAACCTGCTCACTTTCATTACAAGGTGCAAAGATTCTACCAAATACTACTTCCAATTTGTGATCATTGGACAACTTTCTCCAGAAAACAATGCAAATGTGAGCTTTGTAGGTTTATTAAAGCAGACAATATGCCAACTTTACATCCAACCGATTCCAAAGTATGTGCAAGACCAAGATAGAAAATCATTGTTCCTCATATTGCAACAAGCAATGCAACAAAAAGAATAGTGGGAGAAAAGGCCCTCCAAACTAAATATAACCTCGGAAGAAGAACGAGACTCGGATATTTTGGGAAAAGAATTAAAATGGAATTTTGTTGAGACAATAGGTTTTTCCATATGGAATCTCATTTAGCTCTTTGGTTTGATAATATAGAGCATGAAACCCTACGATAGAGAAATACAAAGAAGTGCAAATCTACAATCACTCTGCATGGAATGCTCCAACAGAAAAAAATTTAAACCATCAACCTCAAACCCAAAGTAAAAATGCACATGTTAGCTAATGAAAGAACCTATGATAACATATGAAGGCATATGGATGTAGTCTTTGACATGTTGCATCACTTTACTACACTTCAACTTCAAGTTTCTTCAAAACTAATGAGCTAAAAGCTATAGACCTGATGAAATAGCATTTCTTGGGAGAGAAAAGCTTTATGACATTTGTATTCTATTCTTGATGAAATAGCATTTATTGGGAGAGAAAAGCTTTATGACACATGTATTCTATTCCTTTTGGTGAGTTTTATTGTTGTCTACTCAACTTACTAAGTATTGAGCTATTATTTTTAAATGAGGCAAAACCAACTTCTCGATATCAAGGAAGAACTTTTTTGAGATTGAAGATAATATGTAAGTCACATGCATGGATCATGGGATGCATTTGCAACTATGTTTAAAATTTAATAAACAGAAGTAATTGAATTAAAAATTGTATTTCAGTCATTTTTTTAGATGGGTATTTGACATTTGTTGAATAATTTTTTTTTTCATCTTTTTGTCATGTTTATTTGACAAACATATGGTATTAGGTTGAATATATGGATTTGATTATTCTCTCGGAACTCAATGCATTTTCCATAATTATAATTACTTTCTTTATATATTTGATGGTTCAAGGAAAGATTTTGTTATTTCCTTTCACTTTGTGGCACGACTTAAGCATCTTCACCTTTTAGGATCTACTATGTTTATTTTCTATTTTCTTTGAAAAGACTTATTGGTTATTTAGAAAGGGAAATGAGCTCTACTTGGCTAACTGAAGAGAAAAATGGTCTATGCACTAGATTCCTATGTGTTCATCATAGGAGACCTATTAGCATGAGACTGGCATTCCTCTAATGCAATTATACTTTTGATGCCAAGACTAAAAGAGCATTACATGTAGCTAGTGTAGGATGGCATAATGTTTATTGCACTATCATTCTTGAAGTCAAAGTTGAAGAACAAGCTTGAAAAAAACCATTCAATAGTTTATGCTAATAATGCACATGTTATGGAGAGTTTCATGTAGCTAAGAAGGTGGTATCCTTATTGGTGCGTGTATCACATGGAAAAAATAGCTTTCTATATAATTCAGGATCATTTATTTCTTCATTACTTTTCCGCAACTCATTTTTGGGAATCAATATGTAGTAGGATTCAAGTGACAAACATTACATGTGCTACCCTTAATGGGCTTAAAATGGATGATAGGACTTTGACTATGTACCATGCTATTGCCAGGTATAGATATACATGATGGCATAATAACCCTTACTTAATCTACATCTTTTATTGTTCATGCTTAATTATGGCAATCTAACTGAGACTCTCTCTTTTTTTGAGGCCTAATATATGCCCAACGTTTATTACAAAGTTATGTGTCCCTTTACTTTTTTATAAGACAATACAAATACAAGGGATAAAAGAGACCTCTCTTCTTTGGAAATGGGTCCTTTTTTAGTACAAATGGATTATTAGAGAGGAAGTCATGCATGGAATGTGACCTATCAATATTCTTATACTTTTGAAGTTATTAATGGATAGAATTATGTGCACTCCTATTTAAGAACATCCTATAATGAAGTTGTTTGAAGGGTCATTTCATAATCAATGAATCAATTATAAAGAATCCATAATAGAAGTGGTAGAGCAAAGATTAATATATCTCGAGCTTCACAAAAGTGGTGGTTTGGGTCTGTTATCGCACGGTTTGTAGGATAGGTCCAAGGGCTTGAGTCAGGGCTTGAAACCGGCGTAACAGGAGCTTCCCCACCCACTGTCACCTCGATGGGGGGGCTCTTTCTATTTAGGAGGGCAAGTCCAAGGGAGACGTCCCTTAGAGCTTCCCACCCAATCGCCACCCCTGGCTGGGGGCTCTTTCTTTTTAGGATGGCTAGTCCAAGGGGGGACGTCCCTAAGGCAATCCGGGATTAAAGAAGGGCTAAAGGATAAAAGACCAGATTGAGACCCCTTCACGATAATGCCCAAGAAGAGATAGTCAAGATGAAGTCTTCCAATCGACAAGGCACCCGCTTAGACAAAACAAGAAGACTAGAATATGCTTGCAGTATTAAGATCATAAACCAATGACTATCTTTAAATTAATATATGAGCAATGAATCAATGCTATTATTGACGTTTCAATGATGGCTACAAGCAAAGATTTATATCACTTCTCAACAAAGCATGAAAAGCTAATCAACATTCAATGTTCACAATTTAAGCTTTGTATCATATCATCAATGCAATAAGTATACCAAATCACCTCATATACAACAAGTTTGCTACGCCACCTATATAATTTCTATGAGGGTGAAGGGACGCCAAGCATTCAATTAGGGTCACATGACAATTGAGTAAAACGCTTTGTCAATTTAGTTTGGAGATACAATTATCAACCCAATGTCAATCAATAGAGCTACAAGGTCGCTGCCAACGCTGTGTAAGCAAGAATAAAAGAGGTGACGTCATCTCTATATCATTTTTGTTGCAGCCACCATAAGTATGACGCCAAGCTTTGTCAACAAGTCAATTTGAGAGAAAAGAGCCAACGTTTTACACCAATCAATCCAATAAAAGTCAAAAGCTCAACACCAATCAAGGAAAGTGCCAAAGTCAAAACACATCTCAAGGTCCAAACAAGAGTTCTAATGATGTATGACATCACAAAATATATAACTTTTGGTGTTCTCAAGTAGTTAGCTAGCCTATGATGGACGCTTTGTCAAAATCAACCAACAAAAAAGGTAAAACAACTCCACAACAAATAAGAAGACAGGGCCGCGACCTTCTCAACCAAGCAAAGTTCAAAATAAGGCCAACGTTGGTCATCTTAGGGTTAGTCTTAAAATCACCTAGGGTTAGACGCTAGGTTGGGTAGGGTTTGCTGATTTGAAGTAGTTTGAAAGTTTCAAGGCATAACAAGCTTCAAGAAATCAACTTTAGACTAGCTCTGGTTAATGGAGTCAAAAGGGAGTGTAGCTAATGGTTTGAAGGAGTTCAAACCTAGGGACAAGAGGTCAGGGTTTAATGGTGTTGCTAAAGCAAGGCCACTCAACCCTAACCCTAAAAGAGAAAAGGCTACCTAGGTGTAGCTAAAGCTAGCCCCAGAGCTTCAATCCTTTCCTAGGACTTTCTTGCAAAAACGGCTAGCTTAGAAGTAGAAGTCTATGGCTGAAAGTGTTGCTATGGCAAGGTTTTCTCTCAAACCCTAGAAGTAAAACCCTAGGTGTAAAACCCACTAGGCCTAGAATCACTTATTTCTTCAACTTGTACTTAAACTAGCTCAAGATAAAAGATATTAGTGTAGCTATGGCTAGGCTAAACCCTAGAATCAAATGGCTTAAAGCTTATGCTATGGGACACAGTGTCTCAACCTACTTGTGTAGACTCCTAGGGCTTCAAGGATCAAGAAAATCAAGATAAATAAATGAATGTAATGTTAAACCACAACTATTCAATCAAGAAGCTTGAAGAGAAACACTTACAAGATCATGAAGAAACATTAATCCATACCCTAGTCAGAACCTTCCAATAGCATATACACCACTTCACCAAGAAATAACACCTTCAAGAAGTTATGCTTATCACCCAAGAGACAAAATCCAAGACAAGAGCTAAAGAGTAGTCTCAAATGAGAGCAAGTTATGTTATATTCAAAAGAGGGAAAAACATCCTCTATTTATACAATACTTGACCTTTAATTTAAAATATCAACAAATAGCCGCATAAGGCTAACAGTTCAGTTTTAATTATTTGTCACTTTTTACATGCTAAAATGTCAAAATGAGCATAAATGAAGGCGCCGCAAGCTTCCTTCATGAGACGTTGTCCCTTTTAGGGCACAATAATCATCAAATGAGGAAAACGTTGCCCCCCCTGGGGCAACAACCTCGCTACACGTATAAATAAGCCCTAAATATGGTCGCCATCGCGTTCTAGAAGTCGGCCCATCCCACTGGATCAATAAAATCAACGTCCCTAATCGGGTAAGGGGCCGGGATCCCCATGGCCGACCTATGCCAAAATGTCCATGAGGCATCCTTCTCCTATGCGTGCAAGGGGCTCATCACACAATCAATTCCTCGCTTCCCCATCCTAACTATCTATCCGATGGGCTCTTTCAAATTTCATGGAGGTCTGAACCGATCATCTCCCCATGTGCATCGACTACTGGTACCCTGGCCCCACTGCATGGTCCCCGTGACATCAAAGGCTACTGCACTCTGTGGGCTCATTATTCCAAAAACATCATCGGTAACAAATCATATCATCATTAAATTTAGATCGAATATATGCTAACATCTCTAACAAGTCTTCTAATAGCTCAAAGACCCTGCACAAGCCCACCATACAAAATCAAAAGTGTCTGTGTACAACCTATTAATGGAGCAATTCACAAGAATGGAAAGCCTGCAGGGCATATTCAAACCATGTATAGTGATCGCAGGTGGTTTTAGGGATGTCTAGTCACGCTAGGCCTAGTCGGTGTCTGGTGCCTTTGGTGAGGCGAAATGCACTGGCCATGGATGCAATTTTTCCAAGCCCTTATTGCCTTATCTTCTTTATGGTATTTGTATTTTGCTACAAGTCTTTGACTTAAAAAGGACACCGCCTTGGCTAAGTGGCCAGAGTCGGCTGCTACTCCACTAGTATCTTCAAGTAGTAAATGAGAGTCGGGCCTGATGAGATCCCCTCTCCTTTGGCCATGCAAACAAAGATCACTCAGCCTCGGGTTTGGTGACCGATGATGGGTAATGTCATACCGCTAAATACCTATGAACATAAATGGCCTTCCATTGTGATGAGACCTCCCATCCCTATTAGGGTCTTGCACTTCTTATTTATTATCATTTTCTTAGGGTCCCTCAGCTTCTTAAGGAGAGGCTTTTATTGCCTTCTGGGATCCTCGCATAAGCATCTCTAGGTTTTGGATTTTCCTATGGCTTTCATCTTTACCAAATGCTTTTAATTGCCTTTTAGCCCCTTCTTCCCACAAGACAAGATAAAATCTGATGGTCTCCTAATGGCTGACTAAGGAGTGGGAGATGAGTGGGTTTCAAGAGGAGAACATGAGGGGAGCTTTAATTTGATGGTTCTTCAACCCCCTTGGTGGCTAACCAAAACCCATGAATTAACTTGTTAAGCTACCCAATCAATCACCCCATGCTGGTCAAGTGGATTAGGTGTAAGACCAAGCAAATATCCAAAGTGAAAGATCTAATGCATACATAAGAATGTTATAATGATCAAATACGACACATACCATGATACCTCTGACCACTTACTCCTCATGGAGCAAGAGCCTTCTGATGCAAGCCCAAGCCGAAAGTGATGGAGGCTGGTACTGCAAGCAGGACAAGTCTGGCTGAGAAGAAGAAGATGGGTCCTCCAGGACCATGCTCAAGTGGCTCCATGCTCTCGGTACTCCATGTCTAGGACCATGTGGGCCTCGAGACATGATCTCCTAGTTATCCCTAGATATCGGGGATAACAGGGTCAACACATATAAACATTGTGGTAAAATATCATCCAAATCGATAAAGGGATATGCAAGAGTGTACAGTGAGAACCTTGACAAACATAACTCCTAATGCTTGTAGCACTGTCTAAAGGATGGACAAATTATGTTTCTTTTTCCAACTATGTAAAATGAGTATATTACAGTTTAATGAATACATTTTCCTATTATTATAAATGATTTTATACTTTATCAAAAATTCTCCAAGACTTTACAATGCTTTATAATTTAATGAAAGATTCGCCAAGATTATTACAAGATTATATAATTGACTAAAAGATTTGCCAAAAAATTATATAAACATATTATATTATTGATGAAATAGCCTTCAATTTTTCATATGTATCACGGGGATTTGCCCATTTATTATACATATAAATTTAGGGGGGGTTCTTAAAATCACCCTTGTTTTGATCCTTTTAGTCCCCTTTTTCTTAATGAGACTATAGCCTACGGGGAACAACTAGGCTAGTAAGTCCCCCATGGTCAATATCACATGGAAGGGGGCATTTTATTCTTCCATGTATCCGTCTTATATGCATGAAAGCACACAATTACAATATTAAAAGTATAATGAACGATGGTCTTCAAGGCTTTTAAATTTTAATTAATATATCACTAATGGAGAATTTTTTTTTTAAATTTTTGACCATTCAATTTTATGCATGGATTTTAGTACATTTGTTGGTGCCAGCTTTTACGGTTTCCAAATTTCTCTTTTCTGATGTTTCTTATTGTCTATTTCTGTATAAATTTAATGATAAAATCAGCATGCATTATATTTTGTCATACACTTAGCAACCTAGAGATAACTTTTATCTATGAACTCTGAAATGTATAAACCCACATTCAGAAAATATTATGAGCAGAAATACACATTGCCAAACACTTTTGTAGCGGAATAAACACAGTGAACAACAATTACACATCCATGTAATACTCAGAAATTTAGTCAACCAGCCAGGGAAAACCCCAATGTGGTGAAACCCAAAGAGGGAGAGATTTTATTAGGTTTAAGAAAGTATATCAGCTGTAAAATTACATTTAGCAGCCAAGATAATCACTTATAAACATAAACTGACCCACAAATCTGCTGCCTAGAAAATTGTGCCAAATCCGTACAACTGTATGGCCTTGCTGAAATCAACACCTCGATATTTGTGCCCACAACAGGCTGCTGTACCTTCACTCCTGTATGGCCGACCTCCAACAACAAATTCATTAAAACTGCCTCGAAAACTGTGCCCACACTTGCCTTGATTTCCATGCCCAAACTTGTTGCTGTACGGCTTGTACGGATCTGTACAGTATGCCCTGGCCAATCTTCAAAAATAAATCTCAACCTCTTCTAAACAAAAATTTCTCCCTTGGGAAATGTGTCCAATCTCCCTTGGAATTTGTGCCAAAAATTTGCTGCTCACTTTCCTCTCTCAAGCTCTCTCAAAAATCTCTCTCAATCTCTTCTTCTTTTTTGTCTTGCGTATTACCCAATGCATTCTCTTATAATTCAAAAATGATCTTTCACCTTCCAAGTGTCTTTTCACCTTCCCCATCCCTAAATCCAAAGGCCATGATCTAATCTTGCCTTTACATGATCAAGGGACATGATTCATTCCCTGCAAAATAAATCACTTAAAATATTAAAGTACAAATTCACTTTATAACATAAGTGCACTTTATGAAATAAAGTCACTTTAATATTAGAAGGACACTTTATTAAAATGTCACTTACATAAAAGAACCACTTTATTACAACTTTATAAAAACCCATGACAATGTCAAGTGTCTAGTAGTGCAAATATTAAATATAAGACTACTTCTGCATACAAGACAAAACATCCGGAGTACCTTCCGAGCTATAAAAGCTAACAATTTCCGTCTTAAAAACACGATACCTTGAACTCTCTTAGACTTCATGCTATTCTTAAAATGTGTGAAGATGCAAAGATAAGTGGGGTTAATAAGTGTAAAAAATATTTATATTAGGAGTTTTTGCCGTCCTTATACACACTTGCAAACGTGAGCTAAGTCTCGCTCACTTAGTGTGTCCTCGGAGGCACAATGCCTAGGTTCAAAGTCCACGCTGTCACTTTGACTTGAACCTCTTCTGTCTAGGCTAACTCCTAGGGAAGCCAAGGGGGGTAGACCCTAGTTACTAGATGAGGTTAATACATAATGTTCTAGGAGTTGGTTTTAATTGGTTAAAAGGTCAGGGGGAATCTAGCCTAAGATGTCAATTAGCAAATGGAAGATGCAACTATCTATGTATGAGAGTCAGACCTTTTCCTAGGGCAACTAAGACTAGTGCCTAAGATTGGGCAATGGGGTCTGTTATCCACCAAGTTGCACTAGGGTGAATTTTCAGCGAGCCGCCAAAGATTGAACATTATTGTTCAAGATTCAGAGTTCATAAATTCAGCCGGTCAAAAAGACCACCCTGTTACTCTACATTTTCCATAAAAAATTGTAATAAGAGGTGTTTGCATGATGAATTTGTAAAAGGTCTTAGCCACCTTAAGTCCTAAGCGTGAGTTATACTCTGGAGTGTTTTTTC
>SNQJ01S0067009.1:20808-44260 GCA_010110895.2 Picea sitchensis | reverse complement strand
GGTCTCATTAGCTTTCTTTTGAGTACAAATACCCCTATCGCAAATCCCGGGACCTAAGTTTTACATTAATTACCCAGAATTAATTAATTAATTAATCAATTAATTAATTCGGAACCTTAAAAAAAACCTAGCTATACTTGACGGAATTCCGCGAAAATTCGCGTGATGGCTGACATGGTCATTTACAATATTCCTAAACACTAGCTACCTAGGAATAACTTCATTAGAATGTCTTTCACCACTTTGAAGGATTTATTGGGTGGGAGTGAAAAACTCAAGGGAGATTAACCCGGCTGGTTAGGCCACATTAACCTCCTGAGGATAAAAAACACTCATCGAAAGGAACTCTCCTAATGAATAAACCCTAAGGCAACTGACCTAACATGATCCATGTAGACTTATTACAATATTAACCCACGCAGGGGTGCGGTGATCCCGCTTACAAAATTTGTGCTGGAGGCAAAAATTGCCTAGTAGAACCAAACTGTCTTCGACATAGTAGCATCTGATGATGCATTACTTCATGACACTGTGCACATGGAGTTGACCTCCTAGTTGAATAGGCGGTCAACAAGAGTATTGAAGAATATGGCAACAAATGCATTGCATGATATTGTGACTTTTTGATCACCCTTTGCTTTCATCATGACTGTTGATTAATGTTGTTTGTTTCAGCATTGCCCTTCAATTGTCCTTTGAAAAAAGTGAGTTTTCCATCCAGGTTATTACACAAATTCTTCCATGTATCCATCTTATATGCATGAAAGCACACAATTACAATATTAAAAGTATGATGATTGATGGTTTTCAAGGCTTTTAAATTTTAATTAATATATCACTGATTGGGGAATTTTTTTTTAAATTTTTGACCATCCAATTTTATGCATGGATTTTAGTACTTTGTTTTAGGTTTTGATTACAAACTCGATTATATATGCCCCTCAGAATAATAAAATTTAGATGCTTTTAAATCAACTTGAACGCTTCTAACAAATTTTAGAGCTTGTTATTGGATACATTTCTGTATAGGAGGTATAACAGGTAAATAGGTTTGCAAATAGTTACTTATTAGGCAGAAATTCATGGACTTCTATCATCCAGTTACACTTTTCTTTCATGCTTTTAAATTTTTGTAAGATTCTTTATTGGTTAGAGATGCCATGCTCAGAATGTTAGATTATTGTCATGCAGGCCTCCACAGAATCACTTCAGAGAAAGGCACTAGAGTTGCAGGGAGAATTAGTGAAAGCACAAAAAGAGTGTGAAGAATGGCAAAGAAAGGGAGGGGAAGCCGAGTCGAAGGCCTCCCAAGCTAAGCAGAGTTTGCAAAGGTGCTTTTGATATGATCATTCACCATATGATACTTGATTCTGATTTTTTTTTAACAGTAAGAATTGCAATGATCGTCTTTCTAGGATTCAGCAGCCCATGTATGCTCAACCACCTGCAAAGTGTCAAACTTACTTTTGGTTAAGATGCCATGACAGGGGGGTAATTGTTTATCAAAAGCACTCTTGGCTAAGATGCCATGGCGGGGGGTGTAATTGTTGATCAAAAGCTGTCCAGTACTTGCACCTGGTTCTAGTAAGAATTACAATGTTAATCTTTCTAGGATTCAGCAGCCCATGTATGGTCAACCACCTGCAAAGTGTCAAACCTACTTTTGGCTAAGATGCCACGACAGGGGGGTAATTGTTCATCAAAAGCACTTTTGGTTAAGATTCCACGATAGGGGAGTAATTTTTCATCAAAAGCACGTTTGGCTAAGATGCCATGATGGGGGTGTAATTATTCATCAAAAGCTGCCTGGTACTTGCTCTTGGTTCCCACCATGCTACTGGGAGTTAGAGATCCCCTAGGTTGGAGTCCTTGTGGACAGCATAAGAAGCCATTGTCCTTACCATTGAAGCAACACCTCACTGGCGTTTATACTGAATTGTACTTCAAGCCATGATATTTTAATTTTTGTGTGCTGACTACCCCTATCATTCTTGGAATAATTCTGCTAACCAAATAAGATGGGTTATTTTCAATTGATGCCTATATTTCCTTGGAGGGTTTTATGTAAGTGGCTATCTCTGGTTTCAGAATTCTTCAAAACTTCAGAATACTGCTATGTTGCACAGGTGGTTCAATGGTATCTTTCTCTGAATTTAGTCATAGTGGCAAGTTGCCTGTTTAGGAAGGTGACCAGAGATCTGATCTTTTTGTTTGTCGACTTGCTTCAATTATTCTTGCAGATTTGAAGAAAAAAATTGTAGTCTGGATCATGAGAAGCAAGTACGTAGGCAGCAAGATATAGTCATCTCCCCGACTAATGGCCATACCAATGCTGGAAGGCCTATTACTATGCAGGTCTGCCATATTGTTTCTGTCTGATATTCTAAAGTTGAATTATTGCATGGCTTCTTAAATGTACAAGTTGGGATATTACTTATATAGCTTGGCATCGAAAATGAACATATAATGATATAAGGTTATTTGAAATTTGAACCATTCAAGGTAAAGCTGTGCAGGTTTGCCTCTAGATTTTTGAAGGCTAAAGAATATTTATCACAATTTCTATTTTATAATGTATTTCTTTGTATGAATGGCACAATAAGATCTGAAATAATTAATTTATTTGGGAGAGGAAAATCTTGAATACTGAATCAAAAAAGGTGACTCGTAAAACTTTTAGTGATGGTTTGCAGAGTCTTAGCACACGATTAATTTTCTAGTTTTTTTTCAAATGGATGTTTTTCGAATATCTGCAATATTTTCTCGTCTTCTTTATCTTGATCATTGCTGGATATTACAAGCTCAGTCATGGTTTAGTTGTGGTATTACAACAGAAGACGCCTGAAATCAATCATTTTTCGAATGCAGATCAGAAATATTCTTTTGTAAGTTTTGTTCTCATTGTAAATTTTTTATTTTCTAGTAGGTTATTTTCTTGATGTTAGATATATTAATTTCATTTTGAAATTCAGGATTCGCCCATGCCCTCTCAAATTTTTAGAGATTTCGGCCAGACACCGGGAGAATCAAGGCGTTCCAGGGCTATGATTGAAAGACAACAGGTATTGATATAAAGAAATAAAGGACATTGCTGTGGATGCATGTTCAACACTCTATTTATGGTTTTTGAAAATTTATCCAAGTGACCTCTTTACAATATAAGACGACAATCCTTAATTGAAAACATGCTATCTATGAACTTTTTAATGGGGATCAGAATTGTGCTTTGTAAGTTTTGTTATCTTTGTATATGCCTTAATGTCTAGGAGGTTATGTTAAATATATTAACTTCATTTTAAAATTCAGGATTCGCCCTCTCAATTTTTTAAAGAGTTTAGTCACACACCAGGGGAAACAAGGCGTTCTAAGGCGATCATGCAGGTATTGTGTGAAAAGTGTGACAGTTGAACTATCTTTTTTTTGTTTGTTGAACTTCTGTAAGGTATTGATGGTATGTGGAAACCAATTGTAGTGATCTCTTTACACTCAAAAAAGAGAACCTCTAGTTGAAGAGATGCACTGTAGTAACTTTCTAACAGAGATCAGAATTTCTGCCTTGTAAGTTTCATTATATAATAGATACCTTGTTATTTAAGAAGTTATTTTCTTGGTGAGTTAGATATATTAAATTCGTTTTGAAATTCAGGATTCACCTTCTCAAATTTTCAAAGAGTTCAGTCACACACCAGGAGAATTAAGGCGTTCTAAGGTTATGATTGACAGGCAGCAGGTATTGATTTTAAAGAAAGTGCTAATGTTATCTATGGATGCCGCTCACTATTTTTTTATTTGTTGAATTTGTGTAAGCTATTTAGGGTCTGCAAAAATCTACTGTCGTGACTTCTTTACAATTAAGGATGCCAATCTTTAATTGAAAACTTGTTTTTGACAGGAAACTCTAGAAGTCCTCCTGAAGTGTGTAAAAGACGATTTAGGTTTTAGTCATGATAAACCTGTTGCAGCATGTATCATTTATAAGTGCCTTCTTCATTGCCATGCATTTGAGGCTGGAAGGACTGTCGTTTTTGACCGTTTAATGCATGCTATCCAAACAGTAACTGAGGTGAGCTTTTTATTATGCTATCTTGTACATTACTTGCAGTAATGTAAGGTCTATGAGGATCTTCTCTTTTCCTTGGTACTTCTCACTGATATTTGTGAGCTCTTTGATAATTTAGACACATTTACTGGTATTTAAGTAAGCATTGTGCTTTTGGCCCTGGGCTTTGTAGCCTGCATAGAAAGTTGCAAAAAGCCATATGAAAGAATGCAATATACCTAAATTATGCTATTTATATTAATCATTATGGTGCAGGGTTGTGTCCTTTGTCTCCTAGATACAAATATGATAGTCCTTTTGACTGCCTATCACTTATTTCTGTATCATTGCATTTATTAATTATTATTTCTGTACTACTGAACGTTATGGGCTTGTCCCTTTTCTTATGAATGCAAAGGGGATCCCGTGACTACCACAATGCCTACCACAATTGGTATCAGATCAAGTTCATCCTGGTTGGTCTGTGGCAGTAAACTTTCCTTGACTGTAAGCAAGTTAGATATTGTTTCTTGTTATCAAAAGAATCAGTTACCACATATCTGGGAAATATGAGCCATCGTGAAAGGTTGACCACTGCAACATAACCCTTTGCCAACACTACAAAAATATCTGTCTTCAGCCTGTTGGAATAACCTTCTAAAGGTAAAATCACTAGAAGAATCTGGTGAACAATTAAAAAAATATGAAGCAGCTGACCTGCTTAAATATCACGTCTGCTGAGGGAATGCTGTTACAAGAAAATTTTTGCCACTAGTAATCCGAAAAATTGTCACCTTCAGTGGTCGAATGCATCTCCTAGCAAACCTATTTAACTCTTAAATTGACTTAGAGAGAATTTGCACTTTCGTTCTATAAAACCTATGGCTGTAAGACTGCTACTATCTGCGGTACAAAATTCAAACCATCTGTGCAGTGTTGTTTGTTGCTTTTCACTGTATAACCAGCACCCAGGGGTAACCATAATTGAAGCATCACATGAATTTGGTGAGCCAGAACAGTTCTCCTTGAGCGTCATCCTCCTCAACAAAAGCAATTGGCCTGAAAATTTATAAATAAATAAGTGAAAGAACCTATCTGTCAGTCTCTACTTCTGCATCCAGCAGCAAAAAAAAATTCCTTTTCCGTGAGTGTATAGTTTAACTCTGCGGGTGTTAAGTTCTTGCTAATGAAATAAATGGCATAGGAGGACTGATTTTCCTGTTGTGCCAACACGGCTCCAAGATCTGTGTTGGAGGCATCAGTTGAAATGTGGAATGGAAGAGACCAATTTGGCCCCCTCAAGATTGGTGCTTGTGTAATTTTTTCTTATAGTACTTCAAAAGCATGTTGGCAATGATCATCCCAGAAACAGTCAGTATCCTTGGTAAGTAATTTAAATAAAGGGGTGGGTTTTTTTGTTAAATGTTCGATGAATCTCCTATAATAACCAGCATGTCCTAAAAAGCTGCTTACATCTTTTAAAGATTTTGGAACTGGGAGTTTTGATATGACCTCTATCTTTGTTGTGTCAACTTGAATCCCGGCACTGGAGATGAAAGGGCTAAGAACAATTCCTACTTTCTGCAACATACAACATTTAGCATCACTCAAAGCAAGGTTAGTTTCCTGGCACCTTATCAAAACCTTTTCCAGATTCTCTAATTCTTCAAGAAAAGTATCATCATATACAGAGAAATCATCCATTTAAACTTCCACACAATCGTGGATCAGATCAGAAAAGATAGCTAGAACTCTTCTCTGGAAAGTGGCAGGAGAATTACATAGTCCAAAGGGTAACACTTTATAAGCGTATCTCCCCCATGGACATGTGAAGGTAGTCTTGTCCTGATCCTCCGGTGCAATCTGTATCTGGTTATAGCCACTAATGCCATTGAGAAAAGAGCAATACTTTTTGCTGGCTAATGTGTCTAACACCTGGTCAATAAACGGAAGAGGGAAACAATCCTTTAAAGTGACCTTGTTAAGTTCTCGTTGATCGACACAAATACGCCACTTACCATTCTTTTTGGGTACAATGACAGGGGGTGAGACCCATTGGCTGTCCGAAATTGGATAGATAAATTGGGCATCAAGTAATTTTTGTAATTCTTCTTTGACAATGTCTTTGAGAGCAGGGTTCATCCGTCTTTGTGGTTGCCTAATGGGTCGGGCATTCTCCTGAATATAGATATGGTGGGTACAAGTATCAGGATGAATGCCCTTGAAATCTTTATAGCTCCATGCAAAGGCATTTGTGTGTTTTTGCAACATTTTGATTAATTGTTCTTGTTGAGAATTTATATGCAAGAATTTACCTGGACTAATATCAACGGGAATTGTGCTTGATTCTATCGTATCAGTGGCTGCTACAGAAAGTTGTAGTGATGAGGGAGTATTCAAATCATAATTTTCTTGAAAGTCTAAGCTAAAGATATGATCAAGAGATAAATCATAATTCTGCAAAGGATCTAAATTGATCAAAAAACTCTGAATTTGGCCTTCTTTAGTGAGTACATTGAATTGCATAATATGATCTATTGTAGAAATGGATTGAACATTTTCTTCATCACTATTGATAGTGTCTAGCCATGGAGCGTTTTCAAGCTCATGAGAGGATTTGGTAGGAGGATATAAAGTTACATTTTTCACTGAGTCTGTTAAATTTAGAGCAACTATTAAGTTTTTTTTCAATTTACTAGACAATAATAGCATATGCAGGATCACTGAGAGAAACAAAATCACAAGATACACAACATTTATCCTGGGAAACCCTCAAGGGTAAGAAAACCCAGCAAAAACTTCCTTAATATATATTGCGAATACAATGCCAAGATAATAAACCAAACACTAGAGATATCCAACACTGAGCAATGCGCCTCTCTCTTCCTTCTTCTGGCAGCTGGCAACTGCAACTTCCTTCAAACTTGTGCACTAGATGAGTGACTTGAGTGAGTGAGCTAATGAGGCGCCTTCCACTCTTATTTATACTGGCTGGCAGGCGCTAGGGTGGTGTCTCTTGATCAAGCAGGGATGACTTCTTCACTTAGTGGTTAAAACTACTTTAATTAGGCTTGGCGGCCGACTTCTTAATTAGCAACAACCAATCCATAAAAGGGGATTTGGTCTTTTACAAAGCCCGACATGATCAATCCAAAAAAGGGGATTGATCTATAAGATATTAACTCAATAATAAGTAGAATATTCTTTGCAGTTACAATATTTCAACACTCCCCCTTAACAAGAAGAGTATTCTACAAGATTATCAGGAGAGAGAGAGGGAAACAACATCAACAACATTTGAAACACTGATTGGCATATCTATAAATCATCGAAAGTTTTTTTCATCATCAATCATATCATCATTCACAGTATGGAGCTGGAATGACATCATCATCATCTTTCACAACATTAAGCTGGAACTTGAAACATCAACATCAGTTAGTATAAAAGAAATAACAACAACATCGACAACACGAGGCTGGAGAAACATCATCACAACAGGAGGTTGGAGCAACAACATCATCACAACAGGAGGTTGGAGCAACAACATCATCATCATGGGGCAACATAACGAGGAAGGTGTATCAACAATATTTTGTGGTACTTTGACAGTCCCTAGCTACCATGTGGTACTTTGATAGACCGTCCTTACCGGACCTTCGAGATCTGCCCAAGAATCATAAGATTCCCTAGCATTATAAAAATCCTAATGAAGCTACCACTACTGACCGTAGCTAGCATATACATGCACAAGTACTTTGATAGACCGTGCTTATCGGACCTTCGAGATCTGTCCAGGGATGATTAGTCCCCTAGGATATAAAATCCTAATTGAGCTACCCGCTATTGGTCAGGATACCATAGTATCATCAACATCAAGCAGGGTCGACTTCTTCACTTTGTGGTTAAAACCACTTTAATTAGGCCTAGGGGCCAACTTCTTAATTAGCAGCATAATAATTAAGGTTTGACCAATCCATAAAAGGGGATTTCGTCTTTTACAAAGCCCAACATGATCAATCCACAAAAGGTGATTGATCTATAAGATAATAGCTCAATAATAAGTAGAATATTCTTTGCAGTTACAATATTTCAACAGAGTCTCCATGAGAAATAAGCATGTTCCTGGACCTACAACGAATAAATGCATTTGCAGTGGCCAGCCATGGCCTTCCCAAGATCAGGGGATGACCTCCTGAGGAAGTTTTGGGCTGCAAGACCATAAAGTCAACACGGTACTCCCACGAGTCTAAGGAAACAATCACATCATCTATCTACTAACTCTAAAATAATGGGTGTAGGGCGAAGGTTAAGTAATTGTAATTGCTCCATGGTCTGTAGTGTCATGATATTGATGGCAGCCCCTAAGTCAATAAGAGTGTTTCAAACGAAAACATCAGTGATGCGTATTGAAACAATTGGGTTGCCAGGGTCTCGATATTTTTCTACAAAGATTTTCCCTAACATGAGATCTGTTCATCTCCCCATGAATCCAATTTTTGTTGGTTCTATCTTCTTTCTTCCGAGTTTCTTTACACAAAGTTTCTTAATGGTCTTCGCATAAATAGTTATGTCTTTAATGTCTTGCAATAAAGGGAACTTTGATGCAAACATTCTTTAATTCGGAGACTAAGTCAAATTTGGGATGAACAATTGGTTTCTCCAAGCTTAACCTTTCCGAATAATGAGGCAAACTAGATGACTGGGGAGGTTGTAAATGTGGGGAAATTTGTTTTATTTCAACCAGTGTTGCCAGAGCGTGGGAGCGGGAAGCGAGAGCGTGGGAGCGCATTTTTCAAAAAATGGTCGGGAGCGAAGAGTCTCCGGAGCGTTTATATATATATATATATATATATATATTCACAAGAAAACATGTTGCATGCCAAACTAGATGCAAAATTTATGAAACATGTATGTTTGTGATACTTTCAATATATGAAATGCCATCTAAATTCCATATTATCCATCATTCCATGAATCTTACGTAGTACATTAATGAATAATCATTCAAGCATCAACCATCTAGCTGCTAACAATTACGCATACAAAGTAAGAAATTGAAATACATTTTACAAATACAAATACAAACCATATAGATTCTAGCAATTACAAACATACAAATTTTAGAACCATATAATAGGGAAGTACATCATTAACTTATAAAATGAAAAAGGTTATCCACCAATTGTCAACATGAGTCATGGCCAAATAGTTTTGTTTACAAAAATTGGCTATTTGCATAAGTAGTACAATGATAATTAAACTGAAATCTAGTAAAATGAAAAACATTCTATTTCTCCTACTCTTATCTCCTTCCACCACCACGATTCCCTCATGGGGGTACGTGTCGTGGTAGTGAAGATGAAGCAACCGAGTGTGAAGGTCCTTTTAATGCAGGTACTGGTGGGGTGCTAGTCAAGGGGGCCCGTCCATGGGACCTCGCACTGGGTGGTGGCATCTCAACACGATCATCCTCATCCAAAAGAGCATTCTCCAACTCCTCCAAAACCAATGCTCCATCCTCCAAATTGTCCTCCTTTGGATTGTAGTCCCACATCTTATTTGCTTTATCTATAGTTGGATCCTCGCAGGAATGGGTCAACAATCGCAAGTTGTAATGCACATAGACCAAGGTCTCAGCTCGCTATACATTCAGCTTGTTCCTTTTGACATTGTGGATGAAACTGTATGTGCTCCAACACCTTTCTGTTGAAGAAGTGTTCACCACCTGTGAAAGAACCCGCATTGCCATAGAACATAGTTGTGGTGTATTACTGCCATGCATGCCCCACCACTGAAGAGAAGGCAAATTCCCTCGATCTCTATATGCAGTGTTGCTCCCTGTTATCGCACAGTTTGTAGCTAGGATAAAAGGCTATAAGGTAGAGGGCCAAACTGGCGTAACAAGAACCTATCCCACCCAATGTCACCACGATGGAAAGGTTCTTTCTCTTTAGGGAGGCTAGGCCCAGGGGAGATGTCCCCGGTGACCTGGGGCTTTGAAAGAGCAAAGGACAATAGGACAAGGACATGTTCCCCCTTTCATAGATCATTGCCAATCAGATAGTCCCGGCTAAACAACCAATAACAAGGTATAACCAAATAAAAGAAAAGCACCTGCTTGAGACAATACAACAAGGAAACTGATACGTGCAATCTTTGATTAGTACTTCATATACATTAAAGACTATCTGGTATTCAATATGAGGAGTTTAAAAGTAAATGTTGACGAAGTCAATGTTTACAAAATAGCAATAACAGTAATGTCACTTCACCAATAAATACTAGAATGATACAACATTCAATACAACGAATCACTTCTTAACTTAATTAATGCCTTCAACAACCATTCAATTGCTCATAAAGTAAAACGTTGCTGCAATAAAGATGAAATATTCAAAGATGAGTTCAACAACTTAGGGTTAGTAGGTTAGTCTAGGCTAGGGTTAGTATAGTTAGGGTTTCAATTTCAAAAGGTTGAGAGTGCTTGGATTCAATTCTACTTCAACATTGGAGTTCTTGGGATCAGTGCGTTAGGGTAGATGTTACAATATAGAAGATTGTGCTCGTTTTACCATTGACGATACCCTCGTCACCCAACCATAGGCCGAAGCCACCCTCCGAGCACCTTGACCTTGATAGAGAAGAGAATCCTGGTAGCAATCCAATAGCCAAGAGAGGCTAATGCACTAAGCAAGAATAGAAACCAAACTGATCAGATAATCCCACCCAGAGGCTAGTGCACACCTTCCCAAAAACTTGCGCACAAGCTGCAACTGCACCTGCGCAGATCCAGTTCTTTCTGCAACTGCTGTGATGTGAATAATGAGAACTGGCGCATTGTATTTATAGTAGTCTGGGCAGTTTTACTGGGGACGACTTCTCCTCCTGGGTACTAATAAATTCATATTAAATATATTTTTGTAGCCGACAACTTGTCTAGGGTTTCCTTTACTTCTTTGCTTCCTTCTGGAGTATTTACTTAGGGTTTCCTTTACTTCTTTGTATTCTAAGATGGATGGAGTGTTGCTATGGCAAGGCTCTATCATCTTCAACAAATCAAATGGTTAGAAAGAAAGAATAGAGTGTTGCTAAGGCAAGGCTCTATCTCACTTTAGCAAATAAAATGGCTTAAAACCTTGAAAGGGACATGAGACAAGGACCTTCAATGTGTGCTTGTCACCTAGGGTTTGATTCAACAAATTATAGTAATAAATGCAAGAAAACAACACTACAACCATTCAATCAAGAAGTTTTGCAGAAATTCACTTACATTTAACCAATAAATCAGATAGCAAAACCCTAGTTGTAATACCTTCCACCAAGAGAAATGCCAAGAACAAGTCTTCCTTTAACAAGTGCGCCTCACAATTTCAACCAATCACCCCCAAAATGGCCCAAATTTCAGAGCTCACTTATGAGTGAGTGAAAGATGATGAAAAAATGAGAGTCAAAATCCGCAATTTATACAGTACAATGACCTAAATTTACTTTTTTAGGTCATGAAAAGGCCGACAAGGCCAAAATACTAAAATCATACTGTTTTACATTAAATGTTTGAAAATTAAACCCTAATCAAGCAATAGAGAGACATCATCCCCTTTCTAGGGTGACGTTAGCCCCTTCTAGGGAAAATGCAGCCTCGTGGAGCAAAACGTTAGCCCTCCTTGGGCTTCTCTAAGCTGCCACACGTGCTAATACTGTCATATTTGTCTCCCAAGGCATCCATACTGCTGGGTGATGTCATGGGCTTCCTGGGAGACGTCTTGGGCCTTCCAAGGCCAACGTTCCCATGGAGAGGGCTCAAGCCCCCTAGGTACAAGTCTGCTCAGCTGCCTCTAGTAGATTCTTCTGCTCTTCCCTGGTACAAACGCTCTACCTTGTCTTTGCCCCCTGCTGGGGTCTCAGCATCCATCGGGTGGGCTCTTTAGCCCCATGGAGGTCTGAATTGATCATCTCCCCATGTGTACTTGTCCATCGATATCTGTCCGTCAGGCATGATCTTGCACATCAACAACTACGCCCTCCATGGGCTCATGAGTCACAGGGATCATAACAATGTCAATCACATCTAATCATTAATATTTATTAAACATGTGCATAAAACCCCTTTACCCCATTCTAGTGCTCAAAGAGATTATACAAGTTTGCAATACAAGTTTGGAGAAAGTGACAGGACGTCCTATTGGGCTAGTGTCTACTGGTAGAGGGATGTTTCTAGAAAAGATTAAATCCAAGTCATGCAGGTGGGTGAGGTGGATGGGTATGCCTGGGCAAAAGGTGCAGTGATAGCAGGGATGGCTTACCAGTGGGTGCCTCTGTGGAGGGTGAGCTGCACCTGTCATGGATGCAAATATTTCCAAGCCCATTCATGCCTTTTAATCTTCATTTTTTCCAAGATGCTAATCAAAGGACACTGCCTTGGCTTGGTGACCAGTGGTGGCAATGCTAACCACAAACATTTCACGGAAATGAGAAGGTTGGCTCGTGATGAGACCCGCTTTCTCTTGGCGATGCCACCAAGAGCCACTACCCTAGCGTGGTGACCAGATGCTGGTAGTGTCATACCGCTAGATGTTCATGGACCTAATAGGCCGGCTCGTGATGAGACCTCCTATCCTCTAACCAGGTCTTGTCTTATTGTTTTTTTTTAACTTTTTAGTGCTTTTTCTTTCAAGAAGTTAGTTAAGGGACATTGCCCTGGCTTGGTGACTAGAAGTGATAATGTTACCCACAAGTACTTTCACGGAAATGAGAAGGCTGGCTCGTGATGAGACCCCCTTTCTCTTGGCCATGCAACCAAGAGCCACTACCCTGGCGTGGTAACCAGATGCTGGTAGTGTCATACCGTTAGGCACCCATGGACGTAATGAGCTGGCTCGTGATGAGACCCCCCATCCTTCAACTAAGTCTTGGTTTATTTTTTCTACGGGTCCCTCTGTTTTTTGCTGAGAAGCCTTTTATTGCTATCTCGGGGATCCCTGGGCGAAGAATCTCGAGGTTTTATTCTTAGGCTTTAATTGTCAGCTACTTTTACCCTCCAGGCCTTTAGCCCATTCTTCCCACAAGGTAAGGTACAACCCCTGAATGATCAACCCTATGCCTAGACCAAGGTAACATGATGGGTGAGCGGGAAATAAGATGTAAAGTGGTATGAGTGACGGGAACGGACGATGTCTCTTCAGAAATATCCCCAGTGGCAACTCAAAACCTATGGACACAGGGTTGCTAGGGCATCTTGTCATTCCCCCCAGACATGGTCAAGTGGACAAGCATAAGATCCAAGCACCTGTTAGAATCAAAGGAATTAAATGCACATATTCAAAGGTTTTGAGGACTCATTATCTCATGGAGCAAGACCATCTCTGATGCAGGACCAAGCCGAATGTGATGGATGCTACTGCTGCTGCTGACAAAGTGGAGGCGCTGAAAGAGAGAAAAGATGGGCCCTCCAAGGCCATGCTCAAGTCGATCTGGCTCTCGGTACTCGATGTCTAGGACTTGTGGGCCTCGAGACATAATCTCCTAGTTATCCCTGAAAGTGGGGGATAACACAGCCATACAAATTCATGCTAATTTGTTGCATTTACCTACATAACTTGCACTTAGCTCATTCAGAAATTGCTTGCAACAATTGCCAATTGATCTACTAGATAAATGTTAAGTTTGCATGGTGTTTCCTTGGAATTTTGAGCACTAGAATTTGCTGCTGTTACAAAAGATTGCTACAGCCATCTAACTGCAGCAAATTCTCTGCAAAAGTGACATATGATACTAGCTGGACATTGCCAAATTTGCTTGTGACAACTTATTATCATTCTGCTAGGTTAAAGTTACACTTTATTGTCTTTTTCAAGCAATTTCAAGGCATGTTCTTTGTGGCTGTTATAAAATACTAATTGCTGTTGTAAACTGTTACATTGCTGCAAATTCATGTCAGCTAGTTTATTTTTCAAAGGTTCATGGTCTTATGAAGCACTAACATCATCTGGTACTTGAAAGCTGCTATATCTTAAATTTTTCCTTTGTTGTCTTGTTCTGGGAAGGTACACCATATATTCACTTTGTTTCATCTCTTAAAAACCTAGAGAACCTTTTGACTTGAGTGACCAGTGAGTGGGGGAATTTCTTGCATCCTTGCTTTAGTCTTATCACTCCTTTAGGTCACCGGGGACATCTCCCTTAGGGTAACTTTGATATACTCCTAAACAGAAAGGGGTTTCCTATTAAGGTGACAGTGATAGGTCACCCCTTGTTATGCCAATCTTCCATCCACTTGCCTTGGGCTTTGGGCAAGTACAGATTGTGCGAGAACATGTCTCATAAGTACAAACTAAACCCCGGGTTGACAAATCTAGTGAAAGAGTGTAAAGTGACACCAGTAATTGGGAATCATATTTATACCTCACCAATCCTCCCAGAACCGCTACCTGCTCCTCCATATTCCTCTCATGATGACATACCTCAATATCTCTGTTATGGTGGTTATGCAATGATTCTAAAACATCAAAATGTTTTTCAGCGGAATATTTATCCTGACTTTTTTTGACTGCTTTCCAGCAGATGGGATCCCTTAACAATTTCTTTGAGACATTCTTGGACCCTCTAAGAGCTTTTCATTTCCTTCGATATCTGCATCGTTATTTTATTATTAGGTTGTCCTAACAGATTCAAAATTGTGTCTTTTGCGGATAGGAGTGGTGACTATTGTTCTGAATTTGGTGGATGGTCTTCTGATGATGCAGCATGCTGATGAAAGATAAGAAAATCTAATTTTCACGTCATGGTGGCAGTTTTTTTGTTGATTTTTTTCATCATTTCAGCAGTTAGGGCTTCTGTTTCATCCATATCTGTGAAACAGGGTTCCATGCTTATAGAGCAGAATACTTTGCTCAGATTCCAGAGGATGGCTCTGACACCACTTGGAGTATACCAGTAACCAAACACAGATATATATTGGAAAGTATAAAATGTATTTAATATAAATTATAAGTGATGAACTACAATGAGTGCGGCCTTTTATTTATACATGTTTATCAATAAGATGCGACTTTTCATAAAGGGTCACTATTCCTAATTATTTATTATGTGTGTTAGTCATTTATTATATTATGAATCTTGATCTAACCTAGACTATGTTATGGGGTACATTATATTACGATATTCAACAAGTGCATCTATTTGTAATGGGTTGTTGCTTCTTGTTTTACAGATTGCTAAAATGATCAGAGATTCCACTAGGCTTTGACTTTCAAATATGTTTCTCCGCATCTTAAATTGAGTTGTTAATATGTTTTCATGGATTGTCCTGCAGGAAGAAGATAAGACTGATGTCTTATCATATTGGCTTTCAAATATTTCAACATTGCTTTTCCTTCTTCTGCGCACTTTAAGATCAAACGGTTATCCTGCAACACCACAATTTCGGTTAATTGCTTCAGTTAGTTCATTGGGAATGATGACACAAGTATGTACTGTTTTTTGTAACAAATAATTTACATCTATTATATTCTTCTCTTTCCCTTTTGGCTATGATGTAAACTTATGATTTCAGAAAGATGTCAAATTTAGCTTCCAGTTGTATTTACAAGTGAAATTGTATAGTACAAATCCTTGATATTCTTGGTTTTATGATGTTATGCATTTGTGTGATTGTTTTGCTTTGTTACTTTCAGTTATTGGACCCATTTTTCATTGTATAGCACTGATACATGTTACAAAGCAAATTGGCTGTATAATTTGGTCACATCAGTTCTGCAAACTTCTAAAACTTCTTTGAGTATATACCATGATTATTTCAGTTTCTTTGTCAAGTCGTTTTATTTTCCTTCTAGATGATATTAGTTTGTTTGAGATTCTGTAGTGTGTCCCTATTCTTCGTCGAATGACTATTTTTAGTTGAGCTCTGTGGAAAGTTTTTCCATTGCTCATTTTCAAAATAGGCTTTACTTGTTTTTTTGTGTCTAAACTCTACGTATACTGCATGCACATTCATGTTTGTATTCACAAGGTTGATATACGTATTAACTGTGGGGTTTAACTCCCCATGTGCTATGAGCTGCCTGAGTTCACTTTGCTATTAACATCCCCTTAGTTTTCTGCTGAGGTTGTCACTGTTCCATTATATAAGTTCAAAGCTTCTAGGCTCAGTACATGGACTTCAGTCAATTCTATCATGAAAACCAGCATCTCTTGCTATACCATCAGTTTTGTGGTTTGTTTCTGATGCTGATTAGTATCACAAGTTTTTATTTTCCATAATTTTTATTTGATATTCAAAACTTTGCTCATATTTAATCAATTGTTATGGGAGTTATACTAATAGGCTATATTATAATTGCATTCACTTGAGATAACATTGGATCCGTTTATAGTTGAATTAATGATCAACACAGAAGTGCATTGACTTTTATTGATTCTATTGGTGGTCCATGCAGTAAAGAAGGTACCTGCTCTGTATATACCCAAGTTATCATTGAAAAATATGTTGCTGGAACGAATTCTTGTTAAGCTGTTTTAAATTGCCTTACCATAGAAACATAAAAGCAATGAAGCAAAATTAAAGCAATTGATGTAACATGGCCTAAAACCAATGCTGATAGGATGACAAATCTCAAAGCTAATGTGTTACAGTTTATGTTCCTACATGTAATTTGGAGAGTATTATGACTGATAGAAAGATCATTTTTTGTAAGTCTCTCTTTCAGAAATAATAACATTATGGAAGTATATACAGATTTTTAATTTTTACACAGGTTGGTTTAAATCAGTGCTGGTGTCTTTAAGATGCTTTAGCTTTTCACTTGTCTATTACTGACATTACTTTATGTGCCTTTGTAGGGCTTTAGATCACCTTCCACTGCTGCCTCTCCTGGGGCAATTGCATCTCTAGGTGATCTTGATGGCACAAGGCATGTGGAAGCAAAGTATCCTGCCTTACTTTTCAAACAACAGTTAACTGCTGCTCTAGAAAAGGTTTATGGATATATCCGAGATACTGTAAAAAAGGAAATAACGCCACTACTTGGTGAATTCATTCAGGTTAGTGATGCAAGGTTATGTGTTTATTACAGTACAGTGCCTAACCATTTATAACAACATAATTATGAATAATTTTTGTGTGTATTGTCTTTATATTCTAAAGCGATTTAGGACAGGCACTAAGGCTTTAGTAGTTCTACATGTGAATTGTTTTTTGTAGTGGCCTATGGGAACTGGAAATAGATTTTTGCTTTGAATGAATTGTTGATCACTCTTTTGCTAGTTTGTAGGTTTTTTGAACAATGTGACTGCAACCTCTAAGAACTGGTTTTTAATTATGTTTCTTTTGAATCTGTTATCAATGTTTATGTCACTGTTTTTATCGGATTGTGGGGTTTTCCAGAACTTCTGTTAAGTGTTTTAAGGAATATGTTTGGATGTTCAGCTGGGGCCTCTCATAGAGTTTTTCTCTTCTGTTTTGCCTAGCCTCTGCCCCTCTCTCTCATTTATTGTTATTTGTATCTCTTCTAGTTTGATAACATTTTAGCATCTAGGAGTGTTCTAGACACTCCCATACTTGAGTGGCCACGGATTGTACTCTGTAGTCCCAGTGACATTCCTTGGTCATTTGTCGACATTGATACAATTATCTTATCTCATTATCTGCATTTACTACCTGATAAACAATTGCATTTTGCATAAAATCTGTAGTATAAAAGTTGGTTTGTAATTTTATTCACATCTAATATTTTTTTATTGAAGGCACCAAGAGTATCTCGAGTGACAATGGGCAAAGGGTCACGCTCGCCAAATGTTGGTGGATCTAGTCAACAAGCATTGAGCAGTCATTGGCAAAGTATTGTCAATATTCTGAACTCTTTGTTGAACACCCTGTGTGCTAACCATGTAAGTTTGTTTTCCTATTCTTGATCTTGGGTATAACCATTGTGTTTAAATTTCATTTTGGTCATTCATACTATTAATGTAATTAATTTCTCTCATTTCTAAATTTTTACGTATGACTATTCTCATAGTTTTTATATTGTGCTTAATTCTGTTTCTGCAATATTTTGAAATTGGCATCAATCAGGAGAATTCCCACGATAGCTAGAATTCAGGTTTCAACATAGAAACATATGAATGCAAAAGTAATGATTATTCATACCCTTGAAGTGTACCATCATTATGAGTGGAAGGAGCTGTATGAAATGGAAAGGGTAATCATATGATTGTCACTACTGAAATTGAAATTGAACGTTATATTAATGTCCAGTGGAGATCAAGATAGGTCAAAGGTTATATTAATGTCCAGTCGAGATCAAGATAGGTCAAAGGTTATATTAATGTCCAGTCGAGATCAAGATAGAAGATCAAGATAGGTCAAAGGTTATATTAATGTCCAGTAGAGATCAAGATAGGTCAAAGGGAAAATGAGTACAAAAAAACACATAAATATATATACAAGAGGTTTGAACTTTGTACCGAAGAGGTAAAAATGTGTCCCTAGAAAGAGTCATAGCTTGAAGATAAGGCATCACTGTCCCAAGGGATAAGGGTGCTAGCCTTGTTAGATTACCTATTGCATAAGAATCTGTTCACATTCAGCCTTGGCGAGCAGCAGCAGAATTGCTGTCACTTTCTAGCAGAATCTGTTCACTCTCATGATTTCTGTCACTCTATCACTGATGCATCATCATCATGGCCAGCACACTTCACCATTGCATCCATCTCTTAAACTTTTGACTTCTCAAAATATCTACACCGTCATTTCAGAGAATAGGAATTGAGGAATTCAGATTGATAGTTTTCCTTGTGACTTTATGACATAAAGGGATATTGATGATGATGATTACCGTCCTCTAAGACCAACTTTGGTCTATCATAGCTTAAAAAAATTGATAAGGAATTAGTTGATCTACTTTAACCTTTTGTTTCTATGATCTTAGATTAGAGAAAAACTTTCCTAGCTGTCTTTGGCTTTCATGAGTTAACAAGTTGTGGAGATCAGTATCGTTACAAATATTGTGAAATTAAGACCTAATGTGCATGTAAGCAAGGCATTTTGTTTTTTATCGTTTGTGTTCTTCAAATGACAAAGAGCACACATTCTTTCTTCCCATGGCATTTTAGGTCTCGTCCAATGCCTAATTTCACTATGAAGCTTGTCGAAGTTTGTTCTTATTTTAGTAATGTTAATTTTCTTCTTTAAGCTACCAATAGAAGAAGATAGTTTTGATCCTTTAACCGGGGGCTAATGATCTCGTTATAGTACATTAACTTTCTCCTGTTCTATATTTCTTCATTGCACCACCATTTCTCTTTAAATTTAGTTGTGATATGGTTTTGTAGCCTGGAAATTTCTTCATCTCTTTTCTGAGGTTCTCCGTTGAATTCTTCTTTAACTTTATTCTATCCTAAGTGACAGGGTTCGCCAGACCTGAACCTTGAGGTTTAGAATTTGGTGACCCACAAAAAATTATTAAGGTTTGGTTAGGTTTGTTTAGGTTCAGTTTATCTCCGCTTTATCTCCACTTTATCTTTGCATTTAGGTTCAGTTTACCTTTGCATCTTGTGCCAGGTGCAGCAAAAGAAATGTGGTCTTTTCTCCACGTAAATAAAGCTTGCAATCTATGCAAAGCAAAGCCAGGATGATTCGATAAAATGAGGCCAAGAAGCATAGAAACCCCGGGGCGAGCAGGTTATGACCCATGGGTCTAGGTTACAACGCAGGTTAGTTACAGGTCTGAAATCACAGGTAAGCTATGGATCTAGGTTACATGGCTGAAATCGCAGGCAAGTTACTGGTTCCGGTTCGGTTCTAAATTATACATAATAATATTAACATGTTATAAATTTAACATATAATAAACTAACAAATTTTAAATTATTATGAATTGCATTTATCTCACATATAATAATATTATAAATCAAAAAACTTTATATATTATATATATATTATATATATATTATGAATTAATATAACTTACATCTAAATGGGTCTATAAGATGCTCTTGTTGTTGAGCCCCAATATTTCGAAAATACTCGGCCTCCCTATGTTCTCTTGCGGATTTCGGGGGGGTTTTCCATGGATGTAGCGAACATCGATATCTAGTGCCATGAACCACATGAATATATATATATATATATATATGTCTTGCGGATTTCGGGGGGGGGTTCCGTGGACATAGCGAGCACCGATATCCCAACTGGCTAAGTATATATATATATATATATGTTCATGGATTTCGTGGGGGTTCCCGTGGGATGAGACCATATCCAAAAAGCGCCATGAAACTACATGAATATATGTATATATATATATATATATATAATTATAATATTTTTTTATATATTTTAAAAATTTGAAATAGGTATATAGACAAACCTAATGGCGAACCTTATCCAAACCTCATTGCTAAATTTGAATTCGAATCGAACTTCATCGTTGCTGAACCCGATCTTGAACCCGAACCATGTGACATAGATTCTATCTATCTTTAATTTTTTGCATATTTTCGGATTCTCCTGATGTTATTTAACCCTGAATTCTCAGCTTTTATTTCCTTTATTCATCTTTTCAAATGGATTTCTTGATATTTTCTTGATATCTTTCCAGGTGATCATAGATCAGGTAGTGAAAGGAAGACTAGACCACTGTCTAGGAGCTTCACCATCTCTGTATTCTGATATTAAAAATGTTTGTTTTCATTATTCTTTTTTATAAAATTTTTTCTTTAAATATATAACTATTCTTTCGGTTCAATTCCATCTTCTTCTTCACAAAATAGAGATGCAGTTACAACTACTGCAAAGGATGAAGCAAAGTATACCGAGTAAAATGCACCAGGGATGTGCTCTTTCAATAAAGATAAATATTCATCTGGCTACATGTTTATGAAAAATGCACAGGCTCGTGTTCCTTTTTCTTTGGTACAATATTATAAATATTTCAGATTTCCTTCACTCATTGTAATGCAATGAATCTAACCATATCAGCATGGTTGGAAATATGCCGAAAGTTAGCAGCATAATTACACTTTTAGTTGGCAGTTTGTTTGTATTTATATATACTCCTGCAGATGAATATATTATTAGGTTTTGATCTTGGAGCTGGGAGGATCTTTAAGAAATGTTCTATAATATATATCATATTTCAAGCGACGATTTTCTCTACATTTTTCTAAGTGAGAGGCCTTAAGTCAAGCGTTGGCCAGGTATGAAGAAGAAATACAAGTCAGTTTTGCTTTGAGGGGAATGTGGTTGGGAGTTAGGATTGGAACAGAGAATGCAATTGTGTTATAAGGTCACAATTGTACAGATCGAGCAGGTTCAAATTGACATAAGTTGAAACCTATTAGACTGAAAGTACCAGGAAGAGCTTGGATTACCAAGAAGGGGAGAACCTGCCTTTGAGCTCAGGGGACTTCTTCTCTATGTCGATTGAATGAAACTGTCTTGAAAATGGAATGAATGATGATGCAATTGAAGTAGAATGCGTATAAGTCAACATGGAATGTTTGGTTCAAAGATTGGTAGATTTGTATGCAAAGTGTTTGCATTAATGTCTGTTGCCGTCTTTATACACACTTGCAAACGTGAGCTAAGTCCTGTTCACTTAGTGTGTCCTTGGAGGCACAATGCCTAGGTTCAAAGTCCACGCTGTCACTTTGACTTGAACCTCTTCCGTCTAGGCTTACTCCTAGGGAAGCCAAGGGGGTTAGACCCTAGTTACTAGATGAGATTAAACGTTGAATTCTAGGAGTTGGTTTTAATTAGTTAAAAGGTTATGGGGAAAGATCTAGTCTATGATGCAAAGGCAACAACGCAATGTGCAACAATTCAAATGTAAAGCAAGCCCTTTCCTAAGACAACTAAAGACTAGTGCCTAAGATTGGGCAAGGGGTCAACTAGAGTTTTAAGGGAGAGAGATTTTACAATGATTATACAAGATTACACAGATTACAAAAGAATAAGACTAGATACAAATATGTAACAACTAGATACAAAGATACAATAAGAATATCTAAAAGTTACACTAAAGTTTCACTAAACATAAGATACAATGGATACAAAGATACAAATACTAACTAAGTTGCTTGATTGCGCAGGAAATGAAAGGTATTCAAATGGGAAACATTCATCAACACATCAAGCCTAGCATGCTCAACAATAGAGTGTCTCCAATGGATGCACAAGTCTATTGTGACTGCTTTCAATGGCAACACAAAGTACACAAAGCCCAACAAGGAAGTGCCTCCAAAGGATGCGCAACTTCTTTGAGAACCAAACCAAAATGCCAACACACTATTAAACAAAAAATAAAATGCTTAAAGGAAGCCTCCAAGGGCGCAGCTATGACTACTTAGTAAATTATCCATAACATTTAACAACTTGCATGAAAAGAAAATGTTATTTGAGAGCTTGCAAGATTAAGTGTAAACCATGAAAATGTGAAATACCAAGTTGATGCCCATAGGTTTAGAGTGGACTAAGGATTTGTTAAAATTTATCAAGTGAAGGATGGTTCCTAACTAAGTGTCAACCCCAATACTCCCCCCACTTGTACCAAGTAGTTGTTGGGTGCTCAAGAAGTATGGCAACAAGGCCTACCATAGCTCCACAGGTCAACCCAAGGGAAAAAAGTACTCCCGGAAAGGACATTGAGCGCCACGAGACCGTCCCCGGCCTATCACCTTCTGTTGCTTCCTTTAGTCCTCGTTTAAGTGGCAAAGTTGGGTCAGTAAAAGGTGTCCTACTAAGTCTAATTGATTTTAGGCCTAGGGACTAGGTTAAATTGAGTTAAATAGTGTGTTAAGGCAAGATGTTGCTTGCCAAAACCGAAATTTACAACTTGCAAGAAAATGAAGTGCTTGTCCACAAGATATTACTTAAAAGAGCATGAAAGGAACTTGAAATAGCTTGCAAGAAAGGAAAATTTAGTTGCCTTAAACCATTCACAATGTGCCCATATTACTTGCAAAAGAAAAGATAAGTGCTTGAGAAATAAAACTTGCAAGTGAAAAGAGATTAAAGCAGAAGATTGATCCTATGCCTCCATGGGCCTAAGCTAGCATTAGTATGTGTGATGTCTACTTCTAGACAATTTTAATCCATTTAAGCATAAGCACACTAGAAGTAAATCACTAAGCTAGCCATATGATTTTGGGGGTTGGTTAGGCCAACTTCACTCCAAGGTGTAGGCAACAAATAGAAGGTAAATGCTTTGCAATAAAGAAACTGTTGAATTTTAATGAAGATTTGTACCTTGGACAAGTGGTTCCTATGGGTTTTTAAACTTTTACCTAGGAATGTCGTCCACAACTTAAAAGTGGGTCTTTTTCATAAAGTCACTTTATAAGTGGTAAAGTGAACTTTAAATTAGAAAGTGAAAAGTGACTTAGGAACTTAATGCACCAAGTGGGTGTTTATTT